>JAHUTJ010066742.1:0-21765 GCA_036250325.1 Characodon lateralis
CCAGTGTGGGAAGTAAAATGTATAACCTGTGTTAGTATAAGACATTGTGTGACCTGCAGAATTGTTACTGCACAAACTTGGCCTTGGGTATGGTGAAGTGGAAACTTACTGAGTTCTGCATCTGTGGGAAAATCAGTGATAAGGCAACTGGCAAAGTACTCCTTCTCATATCAGTAGAAAACAAAAAGTGCAGGTGCAGGAACTGTCCAAATATGGTGGTCAGGAACTGTGCTGGACGTAACTACATGTGTGAAAAAACTGTAAACAGGGGAGCGGCCCATTTTCATGTGTTTTTAATAAAAGCAATGAGCCCGGTAGGAAGCTCTGAAGTCGGCTCGGTGTGTGTCCGGATCACCTGAGAGCTTCCCCTGGCCAGGTACTTTGAATATACAGCTGTCTCCGTGTGATTTATTCTAATGTGTGTGAACTCCTCTAGGTTGCAGTGGATAAAACAAACGCGCAGAAGACCCATTTAAAGGGGTACTTCAACAAATTGTAACCCCAGCTCTCTGAATAGCATGAGTGAGCGTGTCACCAAGTCATCCTCCTTGCTCATTTGTAGAAGGAAGGAGGATATGTCTTTTTGAATGATTTGTCTTTGCAGTGTCAGCCCCATTTATAAGGGGTGGGGCTTTGCCCTCTCGGCACTGACAGACTTGTCCCCAGTCAATCATGGATGGAAGAGCGTAATAGGAGCTTCTGATGAGGTCAGGCTTAGAGCATTCCCATTGGGAGACACTGACTCATGCTACTCAGAGAACCAGAGTTACGAAAGTAACCAAGAGGTTTTTTTTTCCATTTTAATAACAATGCAAAATAACTAAAGCCCAGTAAGATTAGATACACATGGCACATGAATATGCTTTGATCTAAACTATTTCGTTCATTGCTCTAGATGTTAGTTTAGGGGTAGTTGCCCTACTTGATCTATTTTCCCATCAACCACATGACCAGCTTCCTTGTCCATGTTGAAGAAAAGAATGCTGCCACCACTATGTTTCATCATGAGAACTAAACACAGCATTTTGAATGTAGGCCAAAAAGATCAATTTTTAAAATTATCTGGCTGGAGGTTTCTTCCTGTTAAAAGGGAGTTTTTCCTCTCCACTGTCGCTACATGCATGCTCAGTAAGAAGGATTGCTGCAAAGTCAACGCCAGGGACTGTCCACTGTCTCTACATGCTCATCCGGGAGGAGGGAATGCTGCAAGTCACTGACTGGATGCAATGTGCTGGGTTTCCTTAGACAGAAAAACTTTTTATCCAATTAGAATAAATAACTGAATCCGACTGCACTGTTCAATGATTAGGATTAATTGGAATGTATGTACCTGACTTTTGCGAAGTGCCTTGAGACGACATGTGTTGTGAATTGGCGCTATATAAATAAATTGAATTGACCAGACCAGTTTCTTTCACTTGTTTGCAGTGTCCCCTACATGGTTTGTGGCAAACTGCAAATTGGACTTCTTTCAGGCTGCCAGTTTAGGTGGACAGCTATATCCTGGTAGGTTTGTACTTGTACCATTGTCTCTTGATTTTTTGGATACAATATAGGGCATCTCAAAGTTCTCTGTGAGAAAGCTTGGGATAGTTTTTCTATGAACCAACCCAGCTTTAAATTAGGCATCTGGTTGCACTAAATTTTATTTAGAGGTAGCAGTGTAAAGAGTAAAGCCTCACTATAACTAAATGGCATGTAGATAATTTTTCAAGGCACTGTATGTCTTGTTTTGTGTGCAATGCAATAGACTAGTGTTCCTGTACTGTGAAATAAATGAACAGGTGTGCAGAGGGCAAAGCAAGGCCTGCAGGGAATTTTCAAGCACCTGATGTTGTTAAAAAGAGATCCCTCTGCTTTAAAGAAGACTGTTTATTCATTCATGGTGAACGGAACAGCCGTTCATATATTTGAAGAGTCCAGACTGTTAAATCAACCAAGTTGAATGAAGATGGAAACTGAGATGAAAGGGTTGCCACTTCTGCTTCACAACAACAAATAGTCATTTTGTGAGGAGAAGAGGTTGATAGACATTGTAGATCTATTTGTATATAAATATCAGAATACAGGCAGTTTCTATGCTTGATAAAGGGACTAGTAAAACCAGTTTGGGGAGAGCAAATAAGCTGAGTCATGGGGATGAAGACTTCCAGCCGATGCCTCTTAATTGTGACCTTTCAGTTCCTACAAATGTTTTAGTAGAGTAGTTCTCAAACAGTTTGTGGCCATTACCACCTCGACAAAAACTCTGTATTACAAGTGGCGACATTATGACACACATTTGTACTGTTGTCCTGTTGTACTGTACAGCAGTATGTTATGTTTTGTCATTAAAAAAGAAAGAACATGGTTTTTACATGTTGTGAATTGGTGTAATATAAAAAACTGAATTAAAACTGAATTGAGTTCAAACGTGTTTCATTTGTACTAAAAAAAATCTGATTTATCAAGTTCCAAGCAGACAAAATAAACAGGATCCCTGGAAGCCGAGAAGTCAAAACCCAACATGGCTGCCACTTATTAAACATAGTGACTGCAGCCTTATTAAAGGGTTTATTTCATGTCTTTCCCCTTGTATTTTATAATGCCACTTGCCATTCGTGGTTTTGTACAATTCTGTTAGTGAATGGGTGTTAGGAATAACCTTTATTAATATGCTCATAGCTGTTTTTCCCTTTTATACAATAGTGAAGTAAAGTATAAGTTCTAATGTTTCCCTTTTGTTAGAATAGGATAAGAATGCTCATAGACACACATTACAAGGACAAATGGCCCAAGGTTTGTCATAAATGACCTGAAGCTGGGGCACTGGATTTGATAGTGGAGCAGCTGGTATAACTGGGTTGATTAGAAACCTACAGCACACTTAGATTAACGATGGACACCCGCTACTACACATTCTAACAGATAGACACCACGATGGTGACACATAGTCTACTGATAATCACTGAGGGAGGGCACATCCAGGAGTGCCAGATATAAAACTACATGTGACCTTCTATCGAGGCTCTTCATCATCCTCTAACAGACGGCGACGGTCCGAGACGGGAGCCTCAGCGCTGATCTCTGTAATCATTCCTCTGCCTTAATTTAGATTAAAAGAGCTAAAAGTTAGAAACTGGTTGAGAGTCGTTCCTTTAATAGTCTTTAGATAGAGTGAGTGACTGTTTCCGGGGTTCCAAAGGACCGGAGGGGCTCCGAGGCGTCTGACCGCCAACAGGGTGCGGTAGCTCGGACATGGGTTAAAAGTAACTTACTTTCTAAAGTAATAGATTGATCTTTTCTATTTATTTAGTTTTTTGCATTAAAAGCAATCCAAATGTATGATTGGATCTAAATAGCTTATAACAGAGCTGATTTATTTATGAAACGTCTTTTATTCAAAACAGTGACACAAAGTATTGCAGAACCTTTATTGTACGCTTTGCAGCACGAATTTCAAACTGTATTAGATTTATCAGGATTTGATGGGGTTCAACATTTTGGTGCAGTTTTTATATTTTTAAGAGCAATCTAATGGAGAATGTAGCAATAAAATGGCAATTTAGCAGGGTTCGTGGTTGGCCTGAATTCTAACTTACCAACTACTTAGGACCTTGGGGCCTCAAGAGAGATTAAACTTCTCAAAGGACAAATGTGCCATTTGTACACATATAATGGTGCATCTCAATACATTAGAATATAATGGATGAGTTAATTTATTTTCAGTCATCAAATTCAAAAAGTGAAACATAGATTCACTATATACAGTGTGTACTGCTGAGCATTTATTTCTGTTAATTTTGATCATTGTGAGTTACAGCTAATGGAAACCCTAAATTCAGTTTCTCAGAAAATTAGAACAACTAAAATGGCTTTGGTTATACATGTCGCTTGTTCACACTTTTCTACCATAATTTTTCCTTATACTTCTACGGTCTGAATTCATAATAATTTTGCAGAAACAAATGACTTGTTTGGGTTATGCACTGTAATACTGTATTGATTTACAGTGCACTGCACAGTGAAAGCTCTGCTGCATTCCAACGTTGATCCACCATGCACAAGCAGAATAACAGCAACAAGTCTGGGTTTGTACTGTACACATAACCAACTGCACTCTTGCCTTGTTTCTGTCCTTGGTGCATAACCAAATTGCAAAGGGAAGGGCTCCGTCTACATTCTGGCTCCGATCCAAACACGCCCACTTAGCAGTGCCTTTTGTACACTTATGGTTAAACAGCAGCAGCTGTCAAATTTGGCCCTGCAGAAATTACCCATACCACAAGAAACGAGCTGGTGTAGACTACATTCCTCACGTCGCTGCTGAGTTCTGTTTACGATTTATACCGTTATAAGTTAACTCTTTAACGTTTAATTCACTGTTTCAAGTACTCATTTATGGTTGGTCAAACTTCTGAAAAGGCGGGATAAATGTCCCAAGAATACATTCTGATTGGACGTTGACTCTGTCCGTCGTGTGAGGGGCGGAGTCATCGAGTCTGTTATTTCATCGCGCTTTGAAGAGCACACAGCTATTCAGTTGATGTTCCAGCGAGGAGTAAACAGGAAGAATTTAGTCGTCCAAAGATTTTTGCTTTTTTTTTGTCAGATTTGGCGGCCAAAACAGACGGTTAAAACCTGCTCTTTAATGTAAGTGTCTGGCCTTTTATCTTACAACCGTGCATAATATTTTCTGGTGTGTGTGTGTGTGTGTGTGTGTGTGTGTGTGTGTGTGTGTGTACAGGAATGATTGCTATGAGGACAGTTGACTACGCAGCATGCACCTACAGTTGGATCAGTCCAGATCCGCTCTCTCCCGCTGTGCTCTGATAAAACTGTTTGCTTCAGCTGGTTGTCTGACTCTTTTATACAAGGCTGGTGTTTTTGTATACTCAGTATTACATTTCAGTCAAAATAGAGAAGTCAGTTTTAATAGCTAATTTACCTTCACAGCTGAAAAAAATTAAAATATTTAAAGTTGTGGACATTATATTATGTTTCTCTAAGGCTGCTGTGATTCAACTGTATGTCACAGTATCTGTGGGGTTTAAAGCCACAATAAAAACTGTGACCTTATTGTATTGTCACATGATCCTGTAGCAGAGTTAGCATTTGATTCATCTGCAAGAAACTATGTAAATGGGTTATTTATTCTAACTGTTCCTGCCACTGTATGAACAAGTTGCCACCTCAGTTCTGTAAAATACTAGATGTAGCAGGAGCAAAACAGGAAGTGCAGATTGTTGCAAGATTTTTTGTTTGAGGCCCAGATTGCCTTGGTGAATTGTTGCTGAACGGAAATGATTTGCCCATCAAGGATCACGGTCAGAATGGCTTCGCTGCGCTGCCTGAGGCTGTGCCACCCCACAGGCGTTGCTGTCTCTCACCTCCACACCAGCAGCCGTGTCTCTGCCAAGCAGCATTACAAGATGCTGGTCCTTGGAGGAGGAAGTGGGGGGATTTGCATGAGTGCACGGATGAAGAGAATGTTTGGAGCCGAGAATGTGGCCGTTGTGGAGCCATCCGAGGCAAGGATACGGGAGTTTATGATCACATAATAACTCCTCTTCTTTTTCTGCCATTACACCACTGGAGTAAATAATGTAAAGTTGCAAAAGCTCTTTTCAGACTTCTTATCTAGCTAGTTTTTTTTGTATCTCTCAGGTGCATTACTATCAGCCAATATGGACCCTTGTTGGGGCTGGAGCTAAAACTGTTGCCTCATCGGCTCGTCCCACTGCCAGTGTTATGCCGTCTGGTGTGAAGTGGGTGAAATCCAAGGTCCAGGAAATAAACCCAGACACAAACACTGTTCTTATAGACGACGGGACTGAGGTGATTTAACTACTGGATCGTTACCTAAAAGAGTCTTCAGGGAAATTCTGAGATTAGTTGTTGATTTTGAAATCGGTCCTAAGTGATTCTTATCTTCCCTGCAGATCTCTTATGAATATTTGATAGTGGCTCTTGGCTTACAGCTCCATTATGAAAAGGTAAGGTCACGCTTTCTGTTCTCATTGTTTCTCCTCTTACATTCTTCATAACTCTAATTACATTACAGTGCTGGTCATTTCACCCCTTCACCGTTTTGACCTTGTGCAGTTTTGGAGTTGTCATACCTGACACTTTCTGATACAGAAAGGAAGCAGGAAGTTGGTTAGTTAGTTTATGGTTTGATCAGGGGTCATAATCATTTGTACTTCTTAAACCTTAACTGGTCCAAAGATCGGAGCTTAAAAAATTAAAATATTGCACAAAACCAGTAAAACCGCTGATTTGACAGTTGTCCAGCAGACGTTCACTGACATCCTTAACATGGAAAACCCACAAAATACCATCGCTAAAAAGATGACTGCTCAGAGTGCTGTATTGGAGCGTGCTTGTCGAGAGTTAAGTGGAAGGAAAACGTATGGTAGAAAAAGTTGCACAAGCAACAAGGATATCTGCGGCTTTGATAAGAGTCAGTCAGTCATTTTCTACCGCTTATTCCATAGTGGGTTGCAGGGGAGCTGGTGCGTATCTCCAGCAGTCTATGGGCGAGAGGCGGGGTACACCCTGGACAGGTTGCCAGTCCATCGCAGGGCAACACACAAACAACCACGCACACACTCATTCATACACCTAAGGGCAATTTANTCTAGAGTCTCAAATTATGTCAGTCAGTTAGTCATTTTCTACTGCTTATTCCATAGTGGGTCACAGGGGAGCTGGTGCCTATCTCCAGCAGTCTATGGGCGAGAGGCGGGGTACACCCTGGACAGGTTGCCAGTCCATCGCAGGGCAACACACAAACAACCACGCACACACTCATTCATACACCTAAGGGCAATTTAGAGTGACCAATTAACCTAACAGGCATGTCTTTGGACATTTTTACCCAGTGAGAACCCACACATGCATGGGGAGAACATGCAAACTCCATGCAGGAAGACCCCATGCTGGGAATCAAACCCAGGACCTTCTTGCTGCAAGGCAACAGTGCTACCAACTGCGCCACCGTGCTGCCCGCTTTGATGAGATTGTGAAGCAAAGCAGATTCAAGTGTTTGGGGAGGTTCAGTGGGTGTGAATTGTGGAGTCAGAGCTTCAAGAACCACCACACAGGAAATTGGTTACAACTCTCAAATTACTTTAGGTAAGCCATTTCTAAACCAAAGACGAAGTTAGAAAACATCTTACTTGTGCAAAGGAGAGAATGGACTAGACTGTTTTTAATGGCCCAAAGTCCTCTTTTCAGATGGGAGTAAATTTTGCGTTTCATTTGGAAATCAAGGTCAGAGTCTGGAGGAATACGGACAGAATCTGAATTCATGTTGCTTGGGAGCCTCCACGGTCGGTAATGATTTGTGGTGCCTTGTCATGTGCTGGTGTTGGTCCACTGTGTTTTATGAAGTCCACAGTCAACACAGCCATCTACCAGGACATTTTAGAGCACTCCATGCTTCCCTCTGCTGACAAGCTTTATGGAGATGCTGATTTCATTTTTCACCAGGACTTGGGACTTGTCCACACTGCCACAGGTATCGGTACCTGCTTTAATGACCTTCTTATCACTGTGCTCGATTGGCCAACAAACGGGCTTGACTCGAACCCCATAGACAACCTTTGGTGTATTGTCAAGAGAAAGATGAGAGACACCAGACCCAACAATGCAGATAAGCAGAAGGCTGCTTTTAAAGCAACCTGGACTTCCTAAACATCTCAGCAGAGCACCAAGCTGATCAACTACGTGCCACGCTGCACTGATGCAGTAATTCACGGAAAAGGAGCCCCAAACAAGGATTAATACCTATACTGTACAGTACATAGATATACTTTTTAGTAGGCTGACATTTCAGTACTGAAACTCAATTTGTTATTCATTTTGTGTAATATTCTAAGATACAGAATTTTGTGTTTTCTTTAGCTCTAAGTGCTAATTAACATTAATAGAAATAAGCACTTAAAATGTATCAGTGTGTGTAATAAATGTATATAATGTAGGGGAGTAGAATTAACCTTTCGATGATATTCCAATTTGTGTAGATGCACCTGTTTTGAAATGTTTTTTTTTATGGGAATTAAATGGTTTATTCATGCGTACCAGATGTATGTATGCAGGGCCAAACGTATAACGCATGGGTACAAAAATAGTGGTCAAATTGGTAAAGAGATGAGCTGACCACGAGCCTTTTATTTTCCTTTTAAAGTGGGTTTTGTTTGTGTAGATTAAAGGCTTGCCTGAGGCATTTGAGCATCCAAAGATTGGATCAAACTACTCTGTCACAACGGTGGAGAAAACCTGGAAAGCTCTGCAGAACTTCAAAGAGGGCAACGCTATTTTTACCTTCCCAAACACTCCTGTGAAATGTGCCGGTGCGCCACAGAAGATCATGTACTTATCGGATGCCTACTTTAGAAAGGTACTTAATCTTTGGGATGTAATGATAATGTGCTTAAAAATTCAAATGTGTTGTTCTGAATTTCATGAAAACGCCTTTATATTTACGTATTTAAGACAGGAAAAAGGGCAAAGGCTAACGTGATCTACAACACATCACTTCCAGTGCTGTTTGGGATCAAGAAGTACGCTGACACGTTGTGGGACATCGTGAAAACCCGCGACCTACAAATAAACCTCCGACACAATCTGATAGAAGTGCGGCCAGACAAACAAGAAGCCGTGTTTGAAAATCTCGACAATCCAGGGGAAACCAAAGTGTTTGAAGTAACTACGTCACTTTAAGTCACACTTTCCATCGCCCAACCTTTTAAACGAAGTTCTTTCTAATTTGTCCTGATAATTTTGTGTTAAACTGCCCTGTTTTGTGGACCAGTATGAAATGCTTCATGTCACGCCACCGATGGGGCCCAGCCTGGTGGTTAAAGGCAGTCCACTTGCTGATGAGAACGGCTGGCTGGATTTAAACAAAGAAACGCTCCAACATAACAAATATCCAAATGTGTTTGGGATTGGAGACTGCAGCAACCTTCCCACAGCAAAAACCGGAGCTGCTGTCGGTAAGTGATCGCTGTTGGTTTTAATAATCCTGAAACTGCTGGATTGCTGCATGCGGTTAGTGCTTGTATTTTCTGTGAGCATATAGGATATTTGTTTTGTATTTTAAATGCTTTAATCTTTAAAATCTGTATTGTTTGCACAGCATCATAAAGGTATAAACCAAGCCTAAGATTAGTAATAATGGTTTCTTTTTATGTTATCTTTTAGGCCACATCTTTGCGTTCAGTTATGGGGATAATGATCTAATTACATTTTATGAATGTATTATAAATCAGATAAACCCTGTATGCCTGGTTAGTTCGTCAACACAAGAGCATATACAGATATCAAGCTGTTGTTGGTATTTAGAGTTGATCAAATTGGAGAGTCTAGCCTGGAGACTAGACTCTTAGCCAAACAGACACTTTGAGTGTCTGTTTGGCTAAATAAAGAGCGACCTTTGGCTTAAGAAAGACAAAGGCTGACCAATCTTTAAATGACCATTAAAAGGACACCCAGAGCTTGGATGGATTTGTTAGCTCCCATATTTAGGTCTCTCCTGATTTGTGTCTGGAGGTTACCACAAATGTCTACCTGGTTTTTACATATCAGGTCCAGACCTCCTCCAGAGCCACTTTTGAATGGATGTACGACACAACACAATACTGTTGCTCCGTCTCTGCTGTAAAATCTCTGTATAATGCAACAGATGTGACACATGAGGTACAGAAATGAATCACAAAGAAGGCTCCAGTGTCGTGTAGTTTGGACTTAGGTTATCTAGTATGATCCTTGGATTCAGGACAGAGATAAATTCCTGAATGTCATTATCTCCTCTGCCAGATGAGCTTTGTTTAAATTAGCTCCTTTATCTGCTGCCACAGAAGCATGCATTTCTTGCTCACTGTGAATTCTCCTTATAATGACATTTTTGCCAGCGGTGGGATGTCCGGGCCAGATCATTTCAGACATTAGCATTCCCATACAAATAGCTTCCTGAATGATGTCTGGGATGTTACAAGGATGTGTAAAACAGCATGTCCTGAACCCAAACCAGTTTTGCTTTTAGTTAGCTGAGTCATTGTTATGCTGAAAGATGATTCTTGTTGCATAATAATGGAAAGGGTTACTTAAAGGCTGCTCCACAAAGTCTGGCAGGGTTTCTGTTTTGCTTCTCTAATGGTTGTTAGGTGCAACAAATGAAAATTAAAGACAGCCACTTGCATTGTGTTGCGAAACTATTCCTACCCCTTAAATCTTTCCTCATTTTGTCACATTACAACCACAAACTTTATTGTTTTTCATTAGGATTTTATGTGATGGATCAACACAAAGTAGTGCATTATTTCGAAGTGGAAGGAAAATGGTTTCCAAATAAATCTAGAAAGTGTGGCAAGTATGTATATAATTGGCCCACCTTTCAGCTGCAAGTCTTTTGGGGAATGTCTCTACCTGCACATCTATTGAAAATAATGAAACATTGACCCATTCTTTTTAACGAAAACTCAGTCAGGATGGATGCAGAGAGTCTAAAGATCTTGCCACACATCATTAGGGCTTTGACTGGGCCATTCTAACTAATGAATATGCTTTGATCTAAACCATTCCATTGCAGCTCTGACTGTATGTTTAGGGTTGTTCTGCTAAAAGGTGACCATCTGCACCCGTCTACAATCTTTTGGAGGCTCTAACAAATTTTCTTCCACGATTGCTCTGTATTTAGTTTAATTAATTTTCCCTTCAACTCTGAGCAGCTTCCCGCTCCCTGCTAGAGAAAAACATCCTCACAGAATGATGCTGCCACCACCATGTTTCACCACGGGGATGTTCAGGATAGCACACAGCATTCTGAATGTCGGCCAAAAAGCTTTCGTCTCTTATGACCACAATCCCTCCTTTAGAATATTTGCTTTGTCTCCTGCTTGGCTCGTGGAAAATCTCTGATGGGACTCTCTTTTTGACACTCTACCATAAAGGCCAGATACGTAGTTATTGACCAATAGCTGTCCTGTTGAAAGGTTCTCCCACCTGAGCTGTGGAGCTCCTCAGCTCCTCTGGAGTTACCACAGGCCTCTTGGCGGCCTCTCTGATTGATGCTTTATTTGCCAAGCCTGTCAGTTTGGGTTGGTGGCTATATGTTGGTATGTTTTGCAGCTGAACCACACTCTTTCCATTTAGAGATGATGGATTGTTCAATACTCCTCGAGATGTTCAAAGCTTGGAATACTGTTTTATACCATAACCCTGCTCTAAACCTCCCTATAGCGTTCTCTCTGGCCTATCTGCTGTGTTCCTTGGACTTCATGATGCTATTTGTTCTCTAATGTTCTGAAAAAAACAAAACTCTAAAGCCTTCAGATAACAGCTGGAGATACTGAGATTAAATTAAACACAAGTGAATTGAAAGAGAAATGGTCACAGTTTGTCTGAATTTGGACTCGAATTGATTACTATCTTCTGAGGCAAGGACATTAGTAATTAGGTTATAATTTATTGTTAATTTTTGATCATTAAGATAACAAAGATTAGCAAGTCATAAAATTGTTGCCATGGGACTGCAAAGCTAATCAAAATTTCCTCTCTGGGAACGAAAGTAGCAAAGTGCAGTGTGCCGAGGGCGGTGTCCTGGGCAGGGATGATGGTGATAAATGTCAATTTGCTGTCAAAGTTAATCAGATGTCCAGCTTTGAACTTCATATAATCCCAAGTGCTGCTTTGAGGGGAATTCCATTGTTTAGCTGCATTTATTTCTTCCAAGTCTTCCTGCTCCTGCTGCTGAGAAACAACACATCACAGGGTTAGGTTTGCCAGTGATGATCCGTGTTTGGTGTTTACCAGAATACAGTGTTTGGACTTCTCACATAGTTTAGTTTACGACAGCTCAGACCTTAGATCTTTGTCCTTATCTTTCCAGGGTAACTTTGACTGCCCTTGGACAAAAAACCTGGGCGTGCTGTTGTAGTTTGTAGTCTGGCTTTCATCTAGCTGCTCTACTATAAAACCCTAAATGATGGGGCAGTGCTGATTTTGTTGTTTTAAAATATTTTCCTATTTCTTAACCCATATCTGATGATCATATTTGAGGTCCCAGTTTCCCTGGCCTACTGGCTGGCTTATTGAACCAAGTGTGTACAATTTCTAGTTACAATATTGCCAAAAGTGTTGGGTCACACCACCAAATCAATGAATTCTGGTGTTACAATCACATCCATGGCTGCAGGTGTGGAGAAACTTGACTGGCCTGCACAGAGTCCTGACCTTTAACCTTCTTGAACACCTTTAGGATGAATTAGAGCAAAGGCTGCAATTCTGGTTTTCACATCTAACTATGAACACACCTAAACCTTGTGGAAAATGTTCACAGAATAGATAAAGTTGCTATTGCTGGTCATGGTGGGTCCATCAACAAACTGGACCTTGTAGTTTGAGAATAGGATGCTATCAATGTTCATGTACATGTAAAAGTAGACACACAAAGACTTTATGCAATATAGTGTATATTTCTGTTATCTGGTCACTGTGCTATTGGAAACTTTTAGCGCCAAAAAATTTGAGTTTTTATTCAATTTACATGCAGTATGATTATGCATCCAATTTACTATAAAATATTTGACCTTTTATTTTAGCTTTGAATTTAACTTTGGCTTTAACATAAACATTGTGGTATGTGCATTAGTTTATATAAAATAAATCAAAGCCAGGCAGCAAAGAGCTGGTTGGACTCCAATTCCCTAAAATAGCTGCATAGAACAAATACCTGGATTAAGTCTTTCAATAAAGTATGTCTCCTTAAATTAAATCGTTAATACCAGACCCACATTCTAACTAAGGTTTTGAACTCCTCCTGCTACCTGTTTAGGCTGCTTGTATCATAGATAAGTGACTTTGTTGCTACTTTGCTGTAGTCTTGATGAAGGTGTGATCTCGCTGCCTTTATTGCCGTGTGCCTGATTTAGACCAGTGACTGCTGCTGACAGCCGATTGGTTCAAACATTTTAACAAGATGTCTGCGCTTGGTGATAAATTTAGTCGATGCTGCCGAGGTCGGAGAGCACAACAGCTGGTGGTTTTCCAAGGTTGTATTTTCAGACTCGTTTGCTTTTTAATTATTTTATTTCATTATTTCACAATGATCCTGCATCATGTTCAGACAGCCACTCAGATAAAGATGACTGTAAACGCTCATCTAAACGGAATAATTAAAGCACGGCATAACTGTGCTACTGTGCATCTTTATCCCCTGAAACTTTAATCTCCTCTGGACTGTTTGCGTGTGTTTTTCCATCGTGAGGTAGAGCTGAGTTCATGTACAGTCAGGTGAAAAAAATTTGGATTTCCTGTTAAATATTCACTATTACCATATCTTTATTAAGAAATATTCACATTAATATCTTTTGTTTATTTATCTCTGAAAAATGAAGTGATTCAATTCTACTTGTTTCTACCTTGTTTTACTTAATAAAGAAAGAGGAACAAAATGTGTTTTCTTTCTGAGGATAAAGTGATGACGCCCTAATCCCTAATAGCCAGGGTTAATCCCACTACGGTGAAATAACTTCTGATATGCTTCTGGTGCTTATCTGACATCGATTTGAGAAAAATTTATCCCTGTCTTCACTTTTGGCCCTAAGATGTTTGAGGGGCTTCCTGCATGTACAACCTGTTTCAAGACACCCCACATCATCTCATTGAGATTGAGATCTGGGCTTTGACTAGAGCCAGTCCTTGGTGGATTTACTGGTATGTTTTGGGTCATTGTCATGTTGCAGAGTTCAGTTCTGCTTCAGCTTTAATTTTTTACAGGTAGTCTTACATTTTCTACGATGACTCTCTAAATCCTGATAGAATTCATGGTGGGCTCTATGATGGTAAGATGGCCAGATCCTGCCCAGCAGAGCATCTCTAAACCATGACACTTTCACCTCCACATTTCACATAGTGGATGCGATTCTTTTCCTGAAATGCTGCATTTAGTTTAAGCCAAACGTATCCCCGGTTCTGGTTTCCAAACAAGTTTTAAATCCAACTATCTAAAGAACATTATTCTTGAACTTCTGGTCATTGTCAGCTTTCTAGGAAAGACATGAAAGTCTTACTGAAGTGTGCCAGAGAAAACAAAGGCTTCATGAAAGTGCAGTCTCTTTCTGCTTTTATTAGAGCCTGTCATAGGTCGTGTGATGACATTTTAGGGGTTTTGGAGACTTCTTTTAGCACCTTGTAGTCTGCTCTCAGGGTGAACTCACATGGACAGCCAGACTGGAGTTTGTTGCCAGTTTTCTGAAATGTTCTTCACCTGTGGCCTTTTTTCCAGTCAGGGGAAAGTAAATGACAAACGTTTTGACAGGGCGGCTCTCCTTTAAAATGCTGAGTAATGATGTTTTTAATTATATGCATCTGATGTGATATATCTGTGCTTGATTTTAGCCATTTAAACGGGAATGTTTGTCCTAATTTATTCCCCACAAGAATTTTTTTTAACACATTTCACTAAAAAAATTAAAGTCTCTTTTCTTTATTTGTATTTCTTTCCGGTGTAGTGTCCTAATCTTTTTATGTTGGTCCACTGACAATGACAGTCAGTACTCCTTCAGCCATAAAAGTAATAAAACTAAGAGGTGCACTACATCCACCAAGTCCTCTATAACCTGTTAATCTGTTAACTTCCAGTTGTACTGTGGGTATAGTTGTTAATGTTTGCCAACAAATATTTATACTTTGTCATTTATCCATCTTCATTCATCTAAGGAAGCAACACTGCCCCCTGGAGCAGCATCTCCACAATGGCACAGAAAATGGTAAAATTAGACCAAGGAGTCTCAGATTGTTTCACAGCAGTTACACTCTAAAACATTAGTAAAATTACCCAAACTTTGTAGAAATCTTTACAGTCAAGTTTATTTATATAGTGATTTTCAGCAACAATGCACTCAAAGTGCTGTACATGAGGAAAAACATTACAATGATACCGAACATCAAACACAGAAAAACAAATCAAATGACATTAATAATCCTTGGGAGTTTACTGGTAAGAGCTGGTTCTAATCCAGTCTTTCTAATAGAGGTAATTAGCTCATTAAGTCCTCNAATCAAACACAGAAAAACAAATCAAATGACATTAATAATCCTTGGGAGTTTACTGGTAAGAGCTGGTTCTAATCCAGTCTTTCTAATAGAGGTAATTAGCTCATTAAGTCCTCTGTGGTAAGGAATTAATCCGATGCTAGAGGAAAAATTATAATATTAATCCTTGAGGTCGCTGGTATGAGGCATCTGTGGTCCCATAATTCAAATAGTAACAGTCATGGGCACTCACTGAAGTCTAGGTAGAGGAGCTGGGTCACTGGTAGGTCCAAACGTTTTAAATACTAATAATGTTTGGCTTTCACTGGTATGAAATTGTTGTAATACGATCCTTCTAAGAAATCTATGAATCCTTTTAAGAAATCTAAAAATCTCTGGTCATTGGTGTAAAAACAGCTGTAGTCAAATTTTCAAATACTAATAATATTTGGTATTTGCTGGTAATCCTTCTGAGAAATCTGAAAATCTATGAAAAGTAATGAAATCACACATTTAGGTAAAGTAAGATAGGAGGGGGGGAATCATATTTCAGACTCTATTCTGAGCAGAATAGAGTCTGAAATAGTACAAAAGACCTCAGCAGGGGTAAGCAACACACGCATAAGTAAAGATTTAGCGAAGATTTGCGAATGTAAGTCTGAGTGTGTTTGCAAGAATTAGACTGTCAACACTGATAGAAGCGCCATTGTCCTTAAAAAGAGAGGTGGAAGTTTTATCAATCGGCCACATAGTCCTATCGGCACAGAGCTGGTAGGGGAGTGCTGGGGAAGAGCATCATGTTTATATAATATCGAGGAGATATTTTGTCAATAGCCAGTTAGCAGAAGTTGCCAAAGCCACATTGGGGAGCCAGATTTAGAAAAAACAATAAATGTTGTGGTTCAGGCAGTTGTGAATTTCCAACTACCTTAAGAGTTTTACTGGTATGTCTCAATTGCGAATCCAAATAGCCAAATTTCTGGTACTTTCCGCAGATCTCGAGCGTACAACTTCTCTAAGATTATATCCTTTAACCTCTGAGTCCAACTGCTGCCAGGCTGCGATTCTCTTCAAGAGTCGTGTCCAGCTTGCGATTCAGCTCTCTTAACATTCCGGTCTGAGTGTTGATCGCTCTACAGACTCCATCTAACATCGCAGGCAGCTTTGGAATTCTTTGAACAGCCACCCATGTTTTGTGAATCACTCGATAAGCCAGGTAACCACCAACTCCAAAAAGCATTAATCTCCTTCTATTATTTTTATTGAAACATACACTACCAAAAGTTTTAGAACACCTTTCTCATTTAACGGTTTTCTTTAAGTTTTTGACTATTTACATTGCATGTAGATTCTCAATGAAGGCATCAAAACTATGAATGAACACATTTGGAATTGTGTAGCAAATGAAAAACTGTAAAAGAACTTTAAATATGTTTTATATTTTAGATTCCTTAAAGTAGCCGCTCTTTGCTGTAATGCTGAAATATGAACCTTTGTCCATCTCTTAATAAACTTCTGAGAAGTTCTTTCAAGACTCTTTGGAAAACCATTTCAGCTGACTGCCTCATGAAGCTCATGGAGAGAATGCCAAGAGAACAAAGCAGTAATCAAAGAATGGGTGTAATCAAAGAATTTTGAAGAATCTAAAATATAAAAACTATTTAGTTATTTCACACTTTCTGTTTATACATAATTCCATGTGTGGTCATTTACAGTTTTGTTGCCTTTGGTTAGAATCTACAATTTAAATAGTGATGAAAATAAACAGACCCATTAAGTAAAAGGGGATCTAAAACTTTTGACCACTACTGTAATTGCACATTCACGCTTTCACACTTTTGAAAATACCAGCACAGCTCATAACAGAATTTTTGAATGCTCAAATAAATCCTAAAACATAATTGCTAGTAAATGTTTAAGATCAAAACATAATTGCTAAACTTTCATTTGTTAGATTGGGCCTGTGGACAAATATTCCCACAGCCTAACCTGTGGCAATGCAGTGTTAGACTAGATGGCATGCATTTTTTGAAAATTCAGAACTTATTAGAGTTGCTCTTGAGGTCAAAGAGTTAAGTGTTGTCCTGGACTTACTCCTTGAAGACTTGAGATTTGACTTTGACTTGCCTCAAATACTCGAGACTTCACTTGGACTTGGGAAAATGTCTTGTTAACAACTCTATTGTATATGCATGCATACAAAAATGCTTACAACTCATTGTAGTTGTGCTCCAGCAAGCTTGTATCTCAGAGTTCATCTGAATGCCCACTTTATTGAATGCGCACATATGTAAAGTGCAGTGGCATGTGCGTTGCACATGTTTGGCTCAACCCCTCTGACACTTTAGTAGTCCATGAACCCAGATATTCACTTTATTACCTATGGGTGTGTGTGTGTGTGTTTGTGAGTCCGTGGGAATATGTATTCATAATTTTTTGATTTGCCTTTCGGCAGGGATAGTGTTCTGTACAGCAGATATAGCACCAGTGACCTCAGCAGATAGATGTTATGTTGACTCTTTATGGTAATGCACATCTCTGGAGGAACATCACAGAAATACCAAAGAACTGCAACAGTGTCAAAGAAACCAATTCTCATGTTGGACGCAGAGTTAAAGCTTTCTGTCTTTGAGAAATTTTAAACCAGTGCAAAAATATCCTGGGGGATTATGTTAGAAATACTGCAGTGCATTCTCATGTATTCAACCAAACTTCATCACCTTGTATATGACTTTCAGATGCTGCGGTAAAGTGTCTGCAGCTCCATTTTTTGTCATAATTTTTTCTCTGTTTTATATCGTTTTCCGTTATCTTTCATTCATCTCACTCGACTTTATCAGAACAAAATGTGTCTAAATTTAAAGACAACTTAAGCTATCTCATCTGCTTTGCCCCTTGAAAGGGTGTAAACCAATTATCTGTTATGGCCATGTGACATAAACATAAATAAGGAAAATAATGTGTAAAAATGGTTTTGTTGATTTTCATTTGCCTTTTGGTGGGAAATAAAAGTCATCTGATGCTGCTCATAATGCCTAGTCCATTACAAAGAAATCAATAGCACTTGAGTTGAATGTCATTATGGTTATTAGGCCTGCTTGTCTGCATGGTCATGAGAAATGAGGGCTTTATGCTGGGGAGCGTTCTTATGTGTGAGTGAGTACATGAGTGTAATCATAAGTATCTGCCTGTGTTTCCACTGTTGCTCTCATGTTTATTATGCATGAGTGATGTCCGTGCAGACTGCTGATGATCAGGGATATACTACTGAAGACTGCTAAAGTTTCAACACGATCAATATGGAGTGAATAGCTTCAATGTGAAAAGGGTTGATGTTGGGGAAAGAAGTACAAGCTTAAAATTTATATGAGTAAATCCTAAAGAATGGAGAAAGAGACTTATTAACTTAATTGCATTGGCAAATGATTCTGTGATTTATTTAAACTTTTCACAGAAGATTTAGAAAAATCAGGGCCAATTTTCCTGCTGTGTCAGCCACTCCAATTATTCATCATGCCAAGGTGACAGTGTTCCAGGTGTGCCAGGAAATGTAATAATAACAAAGACTTAGCTTTGATAAGTTTTGAGTATTTAATGGAAAAAGAAGAGAACAGTAAGAGGAATGACTGAGGCCCATGCTGTTGGCTGGCAACATGAATATCAGTAATGATGTGAGCAAGTAATTTCCCCCTTTGTTAAATCATAAAATAACTGTGATTAAGAAACACCAACCTTTAAAGAATTTATTTGAAAAACGCAGATTAACTCTCAAACTGCTTCTCAGGAATCTTCTATCCTCTTGATCTAGGCATGATTCCTAACATCTAAATTCTGGGAAAAAGTGGATATGTAGACTTTAAAAAAATAAAATAAAATAAAAACTAGGCTCACACTATTTCTTACCAGATGTGCAGTAGCATAATAGGGAAATAAGAATTCTCTGTGCTTTCCAAATAACTTAAACCAATCAGAAAAACTAAGAGTTAAATTAAACTCCTCAGATATAACTAGTTAATAATTGATACTTGAAAAGTTTTGTCTGGTATTTCAGTCTTTTATGTTTACATAATATGAGAAGGTTGACTAAGGAGAAAGCAAGAAAAGCAACAGAAAAGTAGGACATTGGTAGAGGCAGATGGTTGGGAGGAAAGCAAGGAAACAGGATAGAGGATGAGGAATAAGACAGCCACCAATAGAAAGTGAATGATCAAGAGGAGGGTTTGGATTTCAATACAATAAGAGAAAAACAATAGGAACTTTAAAAGAAAAGATAAAACTGAAAGGGTGAGAGGCCATTGTTCAAGTAAAAACAGATGAAATCACTTGATCTGTTTTTTTTTTTTTATTATTATTGAAAACTTGATAGTAGATACTCCTATAGAGGATCCTGATTTAACACTTGCACTCTGATACCATCTTAATGGCATGTGAAAGTAGTCTGAGTTATTTTGAGCAGGGATCTTTCCTATATTATAAAAGTTCCAAAAAACATCTTCTCTCACTTAGATGGAGCAGTTGATTTAATAATACTTTTCTCAAGTTTCCCTTCTCATACTTGTCACATAAAGCCGCTGGGCACCGGCATCATCATCAAAGCTGACATCAAAGTGAAACCGTATGGTTTTTGCTCAGATGCAAATAGCTTTTTATGTAAATAAAGTCACACAGGCTCGCTCAGAGTAGCTTGACAGAGACGGAGATCAAAGGAAATTGGCATTTCTTGGCACTAATGTGCATACATGCACTCACATTATTTCAGAAAAATTGGAAGGGCAACCATGGAAGGTAACTGAGTTGAAGCGAGCAAGAAATGGAGAGATGGCATGGAATGACAGGGTGAGAGAATAGAGAATGAGGGTTAGAGATGCTGAGGAGGAGTGAAAGACAGCAGAAGACAGAAAGAACAAACAGTGTCAGGTTATTGTTAATAGGAGCAATGATCTTGTCCTATTAAATATAAATGACTGTTATGGGACATGAAATATACATGAAACACTGTGTTGACATCTATATCAGCTGAGTTAAGACCCATGTCTGAGTAGACCGATAGGAGGAAGTGTGCTCCAGCAGAAAAAAAAAGAGAGTAGTATTGTAGAGAGAAAAAAAGATAGAGGAGGTTCAGGCACACAAAAAAAGAGGCAAGGAACAAGATATCTTAACAAGGGTCATGACAGTATTTGATCTGAGGCCAGTTGGGGTGTCTTTTTCTCCTCTTTCTTCATCCACAGCGTTTTTTTTCCTGAGATGGGGATCAATATTTTATTGTAGTTTATTGTTGTATTGTTGATCTGCTGTGCTTGAGTGTTAATCTGAGGTCTTCAGTCCTTGCGGTTGAGAAAAAAGACCCTTGAGGCTTATCAGCAGAGCAAGGCTGCTAACCTCCGGTGTGCAGGCTGAAACTCCTATTAGGCTCACGTAAATCTCTTAACCTAAGAGGTCAAGGACCTAACAAGTTTTCTTACAAAGCCCTCTTCGCTTTGGTAGCAAGATAGTACAAGGATATAAGTACAACAGAAATTTTCTGTAATTCCTTTATTTCTTGTAAGGCTTTATGTATGCAAAAGAATGTGAACTCTTTACCCCACTTTAAACAGAGTGGGGAAAAGCCCTGAACTATGGACTGCAAAAATCTCCAGTTTTTCCACATTTTCCTTCCGTTTTGCAATAAATCAGATGCTAAGTGATGCTTACAACTAGACAGTGAAGCCAAACAATAATTGAATACAGATATATTCCTTATAACAATATTTTTACTTCACCATTTTTAGATTAGCTCAAAAATGATTCCGAAAAAGAAATTCCTATTTGCTCAGTTTCTCAAAGCAGGGGTAAAGGGAAAACAATTGCTCACTGAGGAAAATACGTGTTTTCCTTATGACTGTCTAGGCCAACATTTAGCATGTACAGATTGCAGTAAATGCTTTATACTTTTTGCTTGATTTTAAAGCTTTATGCCAGAATGCCCTTTAACCAATTTGTACCTCATTTTGTATGAACAAGTTCAGTACTTCCATTTTGTACCCATAAACAAATAATTTCTTACCCTGCAGTCTTACATCCATTGTCTTCCACCGATCCAAGATCGAGTTGGAAGAGTAACAATTCTTGGAAGGAAACCCATACATCCACATCTCTAGCAAGACTCTCCTGCTCATTTTGGGTGACCATAAGGTGTCCCCAGACCAGCAAGATACAGTCCCTCCAGTGGGTTCTGGGTTTGCCCCAATGTCCCCAAAAGGAGACATCCAGGAAGCTTCCTCAAAGCCAAAAGCACATCAACTGTCTCCTTTAAATATAGAGAAGCAGCAGGTCAATTCCAGCCACCACGTGGAAGAAGGGTGACTGGAGTTACTTGTACCCAGAACCTCTTTCTTTCAGTCACAATTAATATTTCAGGAGCATATGTGAATATTGTATCATAGACAATCAGTAAATCAAGAACTGTGTCTTTTGGTTCAGCCTTTTCACCTAAGTTATTTCTTCACCTAACCCATTTTCTTCAGTCATATTTCATAAATTAAATAAGGGTTCCTATCAGGCTCATTTGTCAGATTAAAAGTACAAATTGACATATTTGTTAAAATTGTCACTATGTCCTGACAGTACAATATAATAATAATATAATCTGTGAAAAAATCTAAGCCCTCTGACTCCTCCCAGTGGTTTTACTTCCATATCCTGGCTCTAATATATTATATATATATATATATATATATATATATATATATATATATAATATATTAT
>JAHUTJ010066743.1:0-21754 GCA_036250325.1 Characodon lateralis
TGAAATATTTCAGTTAGTGTGCAATGAATCTAAAATATATGAATGTTAAATTTTCATCATGACATTATGGAAAATAATGAACTTTATCACAATATGCTAATATTTTGAGAAGGACCTGTATAACATATATGTATTGAAGATTTTGTTCTGATACATTGATAAAACAAATGAATACTAAACTTAGCTTGGGTTTTACGTTAGCATGCTTCTCAAGCAGAATATCATCCCTTTTTGCCATTTTGTTGTTTATAGAGTAAGACTTTCTGTATTTAGTAACTTACAGGTAGCTGGTTAAATAGTTGGACTCGCTGCTAGAGTAAATTGAATTCTTGTGGACTTCTTTGGCCAGCTGACCAGCAGCACACAGCAATAAATCAGGGAAGTTGGGAGGTGTGGCTGTACTAATCCCCCTGTTCAGCTTATCTGCCCAATTTTGAATTCAGCAGGCTAATTTCGAAATAACCACAGACCTGGAAAAGAATAGGAATGTACCATCCTTCCTGGCACTGCAGAAATAGCCTGATAGGTTACAACCTCATACCTATGATCAGCATATTAATACATCATCATCAGATGTCGAAGAGGTTTAAAGGAGGACAGATATGTTTTACACCTGATCACCTCCAGCAGATCTCTTTGGACTCTTTCAAAACCTGCCAATGAAATCTATCTGAAGTGTTCAGATCTCAGTCATCCACTCTGTGAAGAGTCTTTCAGCCACCGATGTACTATACATAAAAAGTGATGTAAAACAGATGCTTAAAAAAAGAGACAGAAGAAGTTACAAAGTACAAAGGTGAGCTGCTCAAGCACCAAATGTATATTGAAATTAACCATTGTTGAAGGCTTGTGTTTGTGGTTGAGCAGTCTAACAGCTTTCAGGACATGGCCATTAATGGGCTCTCCGCTATACAGCAGCTTTGTTCTGCCATCCTTTTTTCACCCTCACTGATTCTTCATTAACTTCGTCTATACAATGAAATGCACAAAGATTGGAGATCAACCCTCATCCTGTTTCCAGTTTTGTCATTATCTGCTCTGCTGCCCCAGCCCATACCTCCCCAAGATTTGAAGAACAAGACTAAAGTGTCGGCTGTATTGAGGCAATTAAGCCTCCAAGTAGAGAATTTTGTTGAGAGTTTAACTTTTTTCCTTGAAAGGTTTGTTTTCAAAGTTTTGAATTTTTATGTTTGTTTTTTTTTTTTTTTGTTGTTGTTTTTGTTGTTTTTTATGCTTTGAGAAAACTACATTTGAAAGACCAAAGAGCATTCAGCAGCAAGAGAAGAGACACACAGGCTCTAAGAAATTATCTGCTTAATGTTTTAAGTCACCAAGATGGGGAGAGGGTTTGAGTAGAACAGAGAGCCCGGTAGCAGAGCCCGGCAAGAAGAGGAGACGGCTGTAGCTGGTCATTAATAGTCAACCAGGATATGTTACTGGGGGATTTCAGACCATGGAGGCAGCTTGATAATTCAATCTGTCAAGCGCACGCTGCAAGATAGGCCAATTAACTGGAGAGGAGGCAGGCCTGACCCCAACATCCTTCCCTCCCTTCCTCCCTCATTCCTTCTCTGTTTGCAACATCCCTGGTGTGTGTTAGAGCAACATCTATGCCAGTTAAACTGTCACTCCCACTGGGGTCGGACAGAACAGAAACCTGCATGTGTTGATCAGTGGATGTCATATTATTTCCTTCTACCACAACAGTGTCTGCGTTCATGGACAGATGGCCGAACAACAACTGCTGCTAATGGATGGCTAATTGCGAACACTTGACAGTTGTAAGAGCTTTTTGACAAATGAAACCTGAGTGTTTTCTCTCTTCCTCTTGTTAATTTATACATACATTTTTCTTTCGCTCTCTCTTTTTTTTTTTTTTTTTGTTTCTACACCTGTTGTCTCCCACCTCTCACTGCAAGAGGAGAACAGAAGATTAAAGGTCCCCTCACTGCCTCAGCACATAGACTGCTTTCCTTTTTCTCAGATGTTTGGCAGCCTCCCAACCTGCCTGACCAATTCTTCCAGTGCTCTTAACACTAGGACTCCCAGAATTCTTACACTACTAGAACTCCCAAGCCCGTCAATTTGAGCATTCTGGATGCGAGGGCGGTGATGACGTCATCGCATTAACGCTATAAAATTATGGTTTTGACAAGAATTAATAATAGTATTTGATCAAAACCTATTATGTTTTATTATTATTTATAAATAGTACTGAAAAATAATACAGAGTAGCGGGTACATTTAAAAAAAAAAAGCTTTACTAATCTGACTAAAAGCTGGACAGCTCCACGTTACGCCCCCCTTTCACTTCGCAGACATAAACTAGTGCTAAAAATGCCTGCAGCTCAACCACACTCATGTCCGAGGAGGAAACATCTCCTAAAACTCTGCGGGCCTCAGCCGCGGAGCAGCCCTGAACGTGGATGAGCATTTCGGCATCCACAAAGCAGAGGAACGCGGTCTGGGCATCTTGGATCTGGCGCTCTGTCAGCGCGTTCTGGCTCTGACGCCTCCCATTACTTTCTTGCTCCCCTACCACTGTCCACACAGTGCCATCCTTTCCTATTTCCTCCTCTTTCCCAGGTGTGCAGAGAACGGGAGATGGGGGGCGCAGAATAGATTGTTGTTACAGGGCGACTATATCTATGACCTAACTTATTGTTTATTTCTTTTTCCATTATCAGTACCTTGTTTTTTAGTCTCTCTCCTGCCAGTGAGCTGGATTGCTACGTTTATAGCTGGGCACTGGGCACCTGGCTCGTCTCCCTATCTCTGAACCTGCGCTGATTGTGGCACTGTTGCTGTAGTTTATATATTATTAGTTTACTAATCTATAAACTATAGCCTAAAATGATAAAAATCGTTACATAGGCTAGTCTTTTACTACCTTGAAATAATGCGCCACAACCTCCTGCTAATGGGACGAATCATGTTTTTAGTCCGGGGAGGCTCACTCTCTGACCCGCTGTCACTGGAACTGAATGCTGACCAAGAGCCTTCAGAATCCCTCTGGACTCCAGAATCACAATCATGTAATTTTTGAAGCATTTCCAATGCCTCTTGAGCAGAACATATCCTTCTAGAAGCCATTTGTAGGATGCCAACGATCTCCTTCTCAGACTGCGTTCTAGACTGGCGGTTGCTAGGCAACGCTCGCGCGTATACTCAGCCGCGGGAAAAAAAAAATATCAACGTAAATAATAGGGCCGTCAAAATAGCAGCTGTGGTAGTTAGAGGTAGAAATACTTAGATCTTTTATTTACTTTATTTTTTAAAAATAGAGACATAGGAACGCAAAAGACAGGTTCAGAAAAAGTCAGGATGGGAGGAAGATGAGTTTTAATAAACCAGAGTTATGGCATGTCAAACTTTCAAAACTGTCAAATTGACGGCCCTGGGAGTTCTAGTGTTAATAAGAGCCAATTTTGCAAGTTGGTCAGTTAACAGCGTTGGTAATGCTAAATGAACAGATTATTTTGATGACATTAGCAGCATACAGACCTGAGATAATGGGGTCTATATGAGCTCCAGATAACCGTCAGTTTATTGCTAATGTGACACTGTTGGGAGACCTGACTTTTCTAGGCTATCTGATAAAAATGTCCCACTAAGGAAGGTTTATAGGTGAAATGGTAGCTTGGGTTTTAAAATGCTTTCTGGCAGAAAAGATTCACATACCAGAAAGAAGTCTAACATCCAAGTGTTCCAGTAGTAGTCATCTGATATGAAAACATACTAGCTGTACTTCTGTCCACTGAACTATTTCATTCTTCTCTTTGTGTATAATGGCATGTCTGTATTATTGTATCATGAAATAAACAAAATTAAATTAATAAGTCACTATGATTTCATGTGATTAGTTCACACTTCGTAGATCATGAAATGAGGAATGTAAATCAGTTTCTTCAGACATTACTTGATGAGCAACAAGTTAGCTAAAAGGATTGGCCAATATTTTAATCTAATTCCATTATGATCTTTTAATTGAAGTATTGCAAAAATAATGCATTTGGTGGGAAATCATGAAATCCTTCTTTGGTTTTGTATTCCATAGGACGTGGCTTCATCATAACCCATCTAAAGGAGCAACCTGTGGTGTAGCTGCTTAGCAGTGTGTACTTTGTCACTGAAGCTCAACACACCCCTGCCTGCCTCAGCTGCCTGCTAAAGGCCTTTTAGGACTGCAGGACTCATTTTCAGACCCCAAAGGACATGTCTTGATTCTAAGAAGTTTGAGAACCAGCTTCTGCCGAAGCTTAATAAAAGATTTGAAGTCTTAAAGAGATGAGTGAATTTCTGACAAAAGAAAAATGACTATAGATTTGAAGTTTCCATGCTGACTATGTTATAAGTTCTATTTCAAATTTTCTTATTCAAAAAAATACAATTTAATATTTAATGCAACTTGAGTATTGAGAAACCCAAAGCTCTAAAACGTATTCAGGTTCTCATGCAGGACTTCAGTTCAGCCTTTATTATCCTGTCTGAAATTTGATTTGCAACAAAACTAGACAGATTCAGTATTTGTTTTATCTTCTCTCTGCCAACACAGTGCAGGTTGCGGGCCAAAGAGGAAAACTAACCTATTCTGTGTGCCTAGAACATTATTTTCTATTTTTCAAAGTAATTTTGTATTAATGATTTTGTTCTACCTTTTGTACTTAAATACAATGCAGAACCTGTACTTTTTTTAATTTTTACTTTTGTAAAGGAGTTAATCAGTACTTTTACCAGAGCCTTTTTACACAGGTACCTGTACTTCTGCTTAATTAGAGAATGAGTACTTTTGCCACCTCTGATTATAAAACAGATAACTTTCTAAAACATGTTTTAGATTATCACATCAGGAGGAGTTTTTTGCTTTGCTCTTCTTTTTGGCTTTAAAGGAGAAAACCCACAATAGGTGATGCAGATCAGTGCCTGGATAGATCTTTAATGCTAGTGTGGCTGATGATCTCCATTTCGAGCCTGACTCAACTTCTCATAGAATCAGTCAATAAATCAGTGAATTCACTTTTTAATGGCAATGTGTTTAAAATTAATTGGGCAAAGAATAGCTAAGACAAGAGGAAATTACTTGGTAAAAATCACAAAACCCAGAGCCTATTGGTAGATCTTTATTGGCCCAAGAGAAGAAGTCTTCAATCAATTGGAAATGATACAGAAAACATACTTTTGTGTGGATGTCCTAATTTACTACTTGGAATCTGCAGTTCTGAGCTGAAAAGTAAAATCAATAGAAATCAACTAAATAATAATAATAATAAGACAGAATTGCATTTGTGGCATTTTGTTTTTTGCAGTGATTATTAGTAATATCCAGACAGTAAGGATTATCTTAGCAAAACCAGAAATAATCCACAAAAGCAATACACATATATTAATGCATTGGATCATTTCAACTAAATTAGTACATCAGTCATGAGCACCGTTCAACATTTCAAATTAGGCAGTAGCTGTGCCATTATTTCAATGAACTCTGTGCATGCATCAAACCTTCACCTGAAATAGAAGGTGCATTGTTAGCTTTTTCATCATGCATTTTCACAAAATTGTTCTGTAATATGGCTGCAAAGAAAAGCCTCTAGGTCAGACAGCCACTTGAGACGGTCATTCAATGCATGCATGTGTGATAGCATAGATGAAATGTCCATTGTGAAATCAGCTAATGTCAGCAGAGCTGCTGGCTATAATATCTGATTTAATTTCCCTTTAGGATTAATTAGGTATTTTTGAATTGAAATCAGTTCACACCTACTCACCAGTTAAACTCTTTTGACTACCTCCCTTCATGGCTTAGAGGCATGGTGATTAGTTAACTTCCAGTGCAGCTTCTCTCTTTACATAGGTCACAATGAATCACTGAGCTAAGGTTTGAATCCAAATATTCTGGATTTGACTTGAAACAGATCAAAATAATCGCTTGGCCTCACGGATACCGTAAGGCCTGGCTACCATTCATAAGAAAGGTGACTGGAGGGTGTGTTCCAACTATAGGGGATTACACTCCTCACCCTCCCTGGTAAGGCCTACGCCAGGGTATTGGAGAGGAGAGTCCAGCCGATAGTCGAACCTCGGCTTCAGGAGGAGCAGTGTGGTTTTCGTCCCGGCCGTGGAACACTGGACCAGCTCTATACCCTCTACAGGGTACTCGAGGGTTCCTGGGAGTTTGCCCACCCGGTCCACGTGTGTTTTGTGGACCCGGAGAAGGCATTCGCCTGTGTTCCTCGTGATGCTCTGTGGGGGGGTGCTCCAGGAGTATGGAATTGGGGGCCCTTTATTAGGGGCCATCCGGTCTCTGTACCAGCAGAGGAGGAGTTTGGTTCGCATTGCCGCCACTAAGTCGGACCTGTTCCCGATGCATGTTGGACTCCGGCAGGGCTGCCCTTTGTCACCGGTCCTGTTCATAACTTTTATGGACAGGATTTCTAGACGCAGCCAAGGGCCGGAGNACTAAGTCGGACCTGTTCCCGGTGCATGTTGGACTCCGGCAGGGCTGCCCTTTGTCACCGGTCCTGTTCATAACTTTTATGGACAGGATTTCTAGACGCAGCCAAGGGCCGGAGGGGGTCTGGTTTGAGGACCAGTGGATTTCGTTTCTTCTTTTTGAGGATGACGTGGTCCTGCTGGCCCCCTCTAGCCAAGACCTACAGCACGCACTGGGGCGGTTCACAGCCGAGTGTGAAGCGGCTGGGATGAAGATCAGCTCCTCCAAGTCCGAGGCCATGGTTCTCAACCGGAAAATGGTGGCCTGTCCTCTTCAGGTTGAAGGGGAGTTCCTGCCTCAAGCGGAGGAGTTCAAGTATCTCGAGGTCTTGTTCACGACTGAGGGAAGAATGGAGCGGGAGATCGACAGACGGATCGGTGCGGCTGAAGCAGTAATGGGGGCACTGTGCCAAAAGAAAGATAAAAACAGAAGGGATATTGGTGCAAATGATGACAAACTGGCTTTAAAACAAAGGATATATGAAGTGATATAACAGGCAAATGAAAGACAGAGACGATGCAACAATAAACAAGTATCTCACACACTCTTTACATTGAAAAATTCACCAGATTAAATAAAAGAGAACTGGATTGAACAAGCCTTTGACTATATTTACACTCTGGGTCTGCAGCCGTGAAACCATGTTCAAAAATATTTTCAACCCAAATCAATCTTGTCATAACTTCTGTTTAGATGCTTCAGAGTCATTTTTCTCAGTTATTGCAACAAAGCTAGATATTGACAAAACAGTACATTTTAAAATCATAGTCTCCAAATATTTTTTATTTCAAATTTTATTTTACAGACTTTTAGGAGTTCTTATAATTTTCTTGATTTAAAGTACAACATATTTAACTGCATGAACAGTAATCCGATCTTATTATCTGTAGGTTTCACAAATACTGAAAAACCACACTAAAATCTGGAATTGGAATTAATTTTAGTGTGGTCTTGGGCCATTTTATAGTTTTTTGGTCATCTAAAATAAATCTGCTTTACTTTATATCTATAATTCATGGACTTGTGATTGTGACTGGAGTATCCTAAACTAAATTCAGAATTTTTAAGGCACAATTTAACCTTTTATGTAACTTTATTCTGTTTGTAAAAAAAAAAAAAAAACCTGCCAAGAATAATAGTTTAAGTGCTTTGTTTGGTATGCCAAGTTCAAACTGAACTGAAAATTGTCTAGAGCTGAGAAATAAGTAACACCATCGTAGCAGAAGATGTTTCTTCTGTATTTACAAATATTGTCTTTTCCTCATGATGCCATTCAGTCCCTTCTGCAGTAAAAAACAAAAAACAAAACAAAACATTATGCTGCCACACCCCAACTTTACAGTTGGGATGGTGTTCTCAAATCTCTAAGTTTCCCCTCTTTCCTTCAAATGTAACAATTATAATAACTTGGAGACAAACTTCATGGTTGCATAAAAA
This sequence comes from Characodon lateralis, assembly GCA_036250325.1. Lineage (NCBI taxonomy): Eukaryota > Metazoa > Chordata > Actinopteri > Cyprinodontiformes > Goodeidae > Characodon > Characodon lateralis. The sequence goes on from JAHUTJ010066743.1 coordinate 7,928, forward strand.
TAAGAAGTAAATCTAAACGTGCCAGGGGTATGAATAATTATGGACTTCACTTTATCGAAGTATTAGGGGTTTCAACTGCACAAATGAAATATAAATAATGTCTCAATAGGAGTTTCTTTAAATATTTAATTAGAGCGCAAAATGTAAAATGTCGTTATCTTGAAAAACCATTAAAAACCAGTAAGGCTATAGTTTTTCCATCAAAGTAGCAGTGTCTTAAGTAGCCAGTTGCAAAAATATAAAAAAAAAATAATGCAAACATGGTTATTTTTCAAAGTTAGATATCAAGTTTGGATGTTTTCTATCCACGTTTTTAAGACTTCCTGTCGAACTGCGCATATTCATTGTCCCTGAAAATATTCAGCTATATTTAAGCTACTTTTCACTCACCTGTATTCTGTACTTTTAAAAGCTTTGAAGGTCCTGCCATATTGATTAAAGCACGAGACAATAACTCTGGTGCTCTGGTGGTGTTAAAGGTGTAGGAGGTCTGAGGGGTCAGGTTTGAAAAGTTTTTCCACTGGGCCAATTTAAGCTTGACAATAGTTGGAATTCACTTTCCTTTTCAGAGGATGATAGCAGTGGGTGGACGCCTCCAGAGTTTTGTTTGTACCAGACAAACGACCTTGATACTGCGAGCACACAGAAATTCTCCAGGCGATCGAAGCTGTCACACTTCATAAAAGAAGTTTGCAAAAATAAGTTTGAAAAAGTTTAGCGTTGAGAGTAAACTAACTATATATATATATATATATATATATATATATATATATATATATATATATATATATAGACTCTACAGTGTGTTGTGTAAGTTAATATTTTAATATTTTTACTTGGTAGAAAAAAGAACTTTTAATAAGTAATATAGTGTGTGGGTAGGAAAGTATGTCTCATGTACTTTATTTATATTGAAATTGGCTTCATATTTAATCTACCTCAACAATGCAAAAGACGTAACACAAATAGCATCCTTGCGACCTAACAAGACAGCTAATTGTGCAAAAGCTTTCTGTTAATTACACGCCAGATCTGAAGATTCATCTGGATGGAATTTCTCCAGGGGCTTGGCGTCTATTTTAGATGTGTGGAAACGTTTTCCCCCCTTACCACCAATAACAACTGCTGTACATAAGTTCACATCACATGTTTCTTGTTCCTCATTATGTCTAACTACTTTTTTTCTTTTCCTTTTTTCATATTGGCTCAATGGGAAAATTGATACGAAAATGAATACCGAGAATAACAGCGTCTTCACAAATATATTCGTTTCCCTTGAACCTTTTCATATTTTGTCACATCACAACCAAAACTTTAATTTAGTTTATTGCAATTTTATTTGATTGACTAACACAAGGTATGCATAACTGCAAAGTGAAATGAAACAGTTTGCCCATTTTTCTTTGCAAAATAGTTCAAGCTCAGAGAGACTGGAAGATATTGTCGGTGAATAGCATTTTTCCAAGTGATGTCACAGGTTTCTAATTAGATTTAAGTCAGTAATTTCGCTGGGCGAAAGCATATCTATGTCCGATATGTTTTGATCTTAACCTTGTAGCTCTGGTTGTATTTTTTGGGGCTGCATGTTACCCAGCCCCAAGTCTTCTGCAGCCTCTAACAGGCCTTCTTCCAGGATCTTCCAGTAGGCCTTTCTTTTAATAGTTGTCTTGTTTTACATTCTCTCTTGTTTCACTAATGTTCAGTAATTTGGTTGTCAGTGGGTTCTAAAAATTGCAATTGGTTAGGAGACTGCAGTAGGGATTTTTTCATGGTTCTAAGGCTTGTAAAATGGACAAACATTTAAGTTTAGATTTCCCCTGATTGTTTGTAAGACACACATTTATACATCACTCTTATGAAATTCTAAACAATGACCTTTTAGGTTGTTTAGTGGTGAATTACACTGCTTATTAGTAACAAATAATTGCGGTGTTATTTTGTTTAAAATGCTATTTAGAGACGGGATGCCTAAAGAACTAATTTGTCATTATTTTCTTTTAGTCAGTGATGCTCACCTCAGTGTGGACCAGGAAAGCTAATGCTCAGGAATGGGACATTTGTGAGGATGTGTCAAATCACTTTCTATATTTACATCCATTGCTCCCATCTTTCTGAGTGACTACTCACCTTGGCAGCAGCAGCTCTTGGATCAGATTGGTGTTGTTTTGGCCTCTGCTCCTTCCCTCTTCTCTGCCCACTCAGATTTTGCTCCTGATGGCTTCCAACCCAAACCATCTCTGCGAGTGTTGAAAGGAGTGAGATGAAGATTAAGGCTAAAAACGGCTTCAGAGAAAACACAACCAGAAGGGAAAAGTTGTTTTGTCATTTGAAAATACCTATTCAAATTTAAGGGTTAAAGTTGCCCATCACTGCAGAAGCACGGTTTATTTAATGTTAGCATCATTTAAATTTTTTGTCAAGAACCCTAATCTTTATCTAAATAAAGTCAATATGTTTTATATCTTGAAAAAATCTCAGGCTGACTGAAATAAGGCTTGTCTGTGGAGGCAGCTGTTACGGGTTTCATGGTATCTTAACAGCATAAGAAAAATAAACTGCATTTGCATTACATTCCACTGTGAAACTCACTGACTTTATCATTACAAATGATAAGCAGCCAAGGTCTTAAAGCACACTGGGAGAAAAGACAAAGAGGTTCAGTGGAAATAGTCCAACATCATAGAATACATCCATGCACGAAGATGTCAATAGTACTGACAGAACTGATAATTTGCTGGGACAGAAATCAATAATGCACCAATTTAAAACAGTTAATACAAATGTAGACTTTTTTTCTATTACTTTGACACAAACGGTGAACTCTATTGCTTTTAAGTGTCTTAACCAAGGGATATGCCAGTCTAAAAATTACAAAGTTTTATGTCTCTCAGTGGAAAATGAATATTTTTATTAGAGATTTTCTTAAAAATAATTTAGCTCTGCTGTGTTTGTATCATAAGCCTGTTGAGAACTCTACAGTTAACAGTCAAAAAGAAAGTAATTCAGTGGACTGGAACTCAGTAGAACTTTAAGAATAAAGGATTTTTATTGTCATACCAGCTCACATTTACATGTTAAAGTACGTAATTTGGACTCAGGTCCCGGGTAAGAAGCCTAATACTTAAGTAAAAAGAAAACTAAGTATAACCTATGAAGCTAAATCTAACAACATAACGACAAAATATAGCAGTCAGTAAAAATATATACAGCAAAGAGCAAAAAAAAAAAAAATATACACAGTTAAATAACAAAGCTGAAATTGACTTTGCAAAGTACAAAACGCACATGTAAAGCATGATGTGGTCCTTAATATTGCACCAATAAGTGAGTGAAATATTGCACCTTTGGTGGGTGAAGTGTTTATTGCAGGTCAGTGTTTAATGAGAGAGTCTACAGAGTGTTCTTGAGTTCAGCAGTGTGACAGCTTCAGAGAAGAAGCTGTTTCTGAGCCTGATAGTCTTGCTGTGAATGCTCCTCAGCCGCCTGCCTGAGGGGAGGCGCAGAAACAGTCTATGTGCGGGAGGGGTGGAGTCCTTCATGATCTGGAGGGCCCTCCCCTGCATCATGATGTGTAGAGGTCAGAGATGCTGGGAAGACTGCTCCCCACAGTCCTCTGTGCAGCCTTTACCAACCCCTGCAGAGCCTTCCTCTCAGCAGCAGAGCAGCTGCCATGCCATACGGTGATGCAGGTGCAGAGGACGCTCTCCACTGCACAGTGGTAGAAGCTCCTCAGGACTGAGCTCCCAAGTCCAGCATTCCTCTGTTTCCTGAGGAAGTAGAGACGCTGGTGAGCCTTCCTGACCAGACGGGTCAGTGTTGGCACTCCAGGTGAGGTTGGATATGTGCACACCCAGGCTGGGGACCACTTCCACTGCTACTCCTCTGATGAGCAGGGGAGGGCAAGGGTGCTTGTCCCTTCTGAAATCCACCACCATCTTCTTAGTCTTTTTCACATTGATGAAGAGGTTACTTTCTCTGCACCACTACACCAGGTGTTTCACCTCCTCTCTGTATTTGGACTCATCATTATTTGTGATTCGTCCCATTACTGCTGTGTCATCTGCAAACTCTACTATATGACAGCTGGGATGTCTCGCCAAGCAGTCATACATCAGCAGAGTGAACAGGAGGGTGCTCAAAACGAAGCCCTGGGCGAGCCAGTACTGAGGGCGAAGTCCATGACCCAGTTTTCCCAGTGTGGGACTCAGTCCAAGAGAAGAGAGCTTTTGCACTAAGGTCTTTGGGATGATGGTTTTGAAGGCTGAGTTGAAATCCGGGAAGAGAAGACAGACGTAGGATGACTGTTCTCCAGATGGGTGAGGGCTGTGTCGACTACCGATGAGATGGGGTCATCAGTGGAGCGGTTCTTCCTATAGGTGTATTGATGGGGGTCCACAGTGATTTCGATGGAGTCCTTGATATGAGTCATGACCAGCATCTCGAAGCACTTCATGACTACCGAGGATAGGGCTACAGGTCGCTAGTCATTTAGGCATGTCACTGTGGAGCACTTGGGGATAGGGACAATAGTAGCTGTCTTTAAGTAGATGGGGACAGATGCCAGTGACAGTGAGGTGTTGAAGATGTCTGCCAACACCCCAGACAGCTGATGTGTGCAGTCTCTCAGTACCCGCCCTGGGATGTTGTCGAGGCTTGCAGCCTTGCAGGGGTTTCTTTCCTGGAGGGTCTTCCTCAGGTCTGCTGTGGTCACACTGAGGGGCATGTCACCAGGTGGTGGTATAAGTCTGGTGCTGGGGCAGTGTCAGGGTCCTCAAAGCGGGCATAGAACCTGTTGAGTGCATCTGGCAGAAGTAGTCCCTTGGGTATTGTGCATCCCTGGTGTTATAGTCCATGATGCACTTTATGCCCCTCCCCATGCGCTGGGGGTCATTAGTGGTAAAGTGACCCTGAACTTTCTCTGCATATGTGGCTTTGGCCCTCGTGATGCATGTAGTCAGTCCTTTCCTCACATCTCTGATACCTCCCCTGTCCTGAACGCAGCATCCAGAGCATTTTAGCAGATCCCTCACCTCAGAATTTAGCCAGGGTTTCTGGTTTGGATAGCAGGTGCAGTAAGTGCTCTATGTGAATGATTTTAAAATCTTCAGCTTTAGAGTGTCAGGCACCAGCTTTACTACTCTGGAAAAGTTTTAAACAGATTTTTTTTTTTCTCTCTGAGTCTATACGATCTGTCAAATGAGACCTATGCCATGACACCTATGCCATGTATTAACACGTTTAGCTTAAATTTGAAGCTAAATGAAGACAGAGTGAAAACAAAGCATGAAAGATCTATGTTTTATCAACATAAAACAACTCCAGGATCTTTGTAGTTCACACCAAACAATAGTGGACATGTGATTGGTGGAGTTCAGACAGGGCATAAAATATGTAAACAATACACTGAAATCATGTGAAGATAGACAATTAGTCATAAAAAAAGCATAATTAGAATGTGTGAAAGAGGTTCCAAAAACTGACAAATTTAACTTTGTAAACAGAATTTCATTTGGTAACAGATATTTAAGGGGCTGGATTTAAGCTTATTACCAGCACACAAGCCACAGCTTCAAGCCGAGTAGATCGCATTATATTAATCTTGGAGTATTAAGACATTGTGTGGTTTTTAAATGGTCCCAATTGAAACTAAAGGTGGAAAATTGACTTTTATGTTGAAGTACAACTCAAATTTGGGCCTTAATGTTGGAATAATTGTATATAGATTTATCTTACATTTTCTCTTTATTACCTTTGCTATTTAACTTTTATAACCTTTCATGTTGTATGTGTAAGCAAACATGTGATGAGTTGTTTGCAGGCAAAGAGGAAAGATGGAATCGAGATGATGCAGTCACTGTTGAGGACATCACAAAGACAACAGCTGATTGTGCTAAACAAAGATTGTACATATTTTAAGATTATGGAGACAATGCTAGCGTGTTAGTACAGGATAATGGTGTGCATGACCTATGTCACATTGCTGTTGTTTGTCTTTCCCCATCCTTCAGAGCAGCAACGTTTATTGTAACTAGGGACCACCCTAAATAAAAAGAGGATTCGGCGAGATGGTTTTCAGAGCGTAGGAGATTTGTAACTGAAAGCACATCTCTGTCCGTTCTCCTCGCAGCGAGTAAGAAACTAATTCTCTTGTCTTTCTCTTCTTTTTGTGATGTTATAAGTATTTTAGGTTGATTGAACCTGACACTTAACAACAAGCCTATTGAGTTGGGAAACCTTATGTATGGCTGTACTTTTGGGGTAGTAAAGGTCATAGTTGTCATCATTTTATAATTTGAAGGTCAAAATACAATAATATGGCAGACAACAGGCAGCAGACAGGTAGAGTGGAATGAAATGTATCTTTAATGTGGTGCTGGGGATCACAAAAGCAAGAGGTGTATCCACTTTTCTAGTGCAGGTTGCACTCAGTTCCTAAGGATGCCTCCTTTAAACTGGATTTATATGATGGGGAAAGATTTCCTGTTCAAAATAAACATTTGTCTTTTATAATTTAATGTATATATATATATATATATATATATATATATATCATCACAAAATATAGATCATCACAAAAATATGTCAGCCTTTCAAACCTCTAGTGTACAAATCTATGTACAATAGTTTTTAGTACACAAAGGACAATTCATATGTACTTCATATATTTCACTACTAAACTTGTGTTGCTGAAGAACACAAGTCAACAACAGACAAAAAAAACCTCTTAGGAAGAACAAGCTGCTTGCCTGCAATGACAGATGGAGCAGTCAAAGAGGAATTGTGAAATGTTGAGAAAGCATTGAAAAACTTATTATTTGCTACAAGAATCTGTGTTTTCATGAGAGGGGTATTTATTTTGAGACAACTTTGGAAAACTCCATTACATGTTTCGAAAAAGAACATATTTAGTTTGTCAGCTTCTCTGCAAAAGGCTTCCGCATTTGTTTCATCACCCCTCTTTTCATTGTGAAATCTGTGTCTGTGTTCTCCCTCTGGGTTCTAACACCGCCCTAAACAGATAAAGCCTGACTTCAGTAATTACAGTAGTATTTCACTTTGTGTCAACTTCTTCATTTTCACCTCACTTATCTAGTACAACTTCATTTTCTATGAAACTTGCAACACAGCCTTAATTTCGTATGCAGCAGTATTGAGGCATTTCTCGATGCAGTCCTTTTTATCAATAATTGAATGAGAAAACATGTGAAACGTGACCCACAAACCATAAGAAACCAGCCGAATGCTTTGCTGTGTATTAATTACTGGGGATTTATGATATTAGAAGCTTGGTGCTCAAAATTAAAAGCCTCAATCAAACTGGCTCTTCCACATTAATTTATTGGATGGGCTAATACAAGGAGCAACAGTATAACTCTGTCATTACTATGTTTAGGTGAATCAGCATCATTTCCTGCAGATCCTGGAGATAAGAAAATAGATATAAATTCTAATTAGGGTTGTCACTATCAAATGCTCTAGTAATTGTGTATTTTATCACATAATTCCTCAGTTAATCAAGTATTTGCATAAACGTGTTCTATACCAGCCCCAGCCCCTGAAATGATTTTCTGTCTGTACAAAGCAAACAGTCTTCCAGGTCCTACATATTCTTGTCCATAGATGAGTTGTTAAAGAGAAGGAAGTTAAAAGCTTTTGTTTATTCTCAGGAGACTGAAGTCTCAAACAGGGCTGTATAGTTAAAATATGCTAAAAAGTCAGAGCTTGTCAGAGTACAACAGTGAGTCTCGTTGATAATATATAACTTGCTGTTTGTTGTCTGTATAAAATACACTGAAGCCCACAATTATTTATAGGCTTGGCAGTTTTAAGATAATACCATTTCAGAAAAAAAATGAATGAAAAAGCTTTAAATTGTAATCTGCCAAGAGTAGGAATAATTTTGTGCTTAACGGTATTTCTTGGACACAGAATCAATTGATGGGCAAGCTCTTCATAGATACAGTGGATAGAGGTGGTAATGTAGATATTCAGCAACTGGGTTTCCTTTACAAGAGTGTGTCGGGATCAATAAAACAGGTTTCTGAGGTTGTTGGAAATCTGTGTGTAAAGACACTCACTGAACTATTCCATCTGCAGAAAGCATTTGATGTTCTAACTCATGTCCGTTCTCCAGTTTGTGCATAATGATTCAGGCTTATGCATCTGCTTGTTGCTCCAGTCATATAGATAATGTCGGTGGGTGAAGCCCTCAGAAATGCATCCATCTGTAAAATTATCGCTGACGTCCTGCTATCATGCTAAGCTACCTCAGTTTACTGTTTGCTTCTCATTCCATTGATATATCCCCTAACTCGGGTCATTGCTTAGGTCTTCTCTGATTTACCTCTCATTGTTATCTCTTGTTCTCCATCCATATTAATGTGAGCAGAAGCATGTTGTGCAACTGCCTTCATTGTCCCACGTGAAACACGTAAACAAAAAATTGACAGCTGAATAGCATGCAGTAATATATACAATAATAGAAATATCGAATCAGATATTTGCCTCGTTTATTTTTTCAAATCGATTAACCATAGATTCCACTCTACTATTAAATAACCAAAGATGAAGCTACAGTCTAAAAGTTTGCATAACTAAACCAAACTTAAGAACCTTACAATTTAAAGTATTGTACATTCTTTTTATCAATATCCAGTTCCATTCCTAACTACTATTTCTTCTGCTTGCATGTAAACATACAGTATAGGATTAACATGCACAGGTGCTTAAATCATGCCATAATTACATTTTTCACATTTTTCATCCTTTTTTTCTGTATATTCATCAATTTTGGAGATTAATGGTCACAGAAATACTTAAATTACACTTCCATTTATTTTTATTTTAATACCTGTTTTGGCCAATAAACCTCTGCTTGTAGATAATCTTTATTGGAGTAATTCAATCACATTTCCTTATTGTCATTGGTTGTGAAAGTGGGTACATGTTTTCCCCTTTGTGGGTACTAATTGAGTTATTGTTTTTTTTTTTTTTTTTTTTTTTTATTTTGTGGCAGTAGTGGCCTTTATTTTGTAAGTTGACCAACAGGAAATGGAATGGAGAAGACATGCAGCACGGGACTGGAACCCGTGACGCTGCATCGAGGACTGTAGCCACCGTACAGGGGTCGCGCGTTTATCCCTTTGCCCCCACCACCTGCAATGGAGTTATTGATAGTACAAAACAACCTGCCATAGATGCCAAAACTTGTACCTAAAAGATCAGAAACAAAATGACTAAAATTTGAAAGGTACGGAAAAGGGAATTGGTGATGTTTTACAAACACAGTTTAGAATCAGATTGAAATTGGCCATCATACCTTAGGTATATTTTTTAAGCATTTTAAATCAATAAAATGTAGACATGAAAAGTAATTTGCATTCTTTGTAACATAATACTGTAAATGTTAGACATTGGACATTTAATAGGCCATTAATTTGGACACCACTACCCACCATAAATTGGTAGGTAGTGGTGTCCAACTCCTTTTGACATGTAGGGAAGAAGAATGTAGAATAATCCCTCTGGGATGGTAGCGAGTCTTGTGCCCAAGAGGAACCTATCTTGGTGATTGGTTCAGGAATGGAACTGGCAGGAGATTGTTAGACCAGTTGTTGTTTCAAGTTTATCCACCCGGGTTCTGATTTAAAAATAAGGAGAGAAGGACAGAAGAGACCTCCTGCTCCTTTTTGTCGAGAGTCGGTTGAGGAAGAATATGATTAAGATACCTCCTTGATGCTTCCCTTTGGAGGTTTTCTGGGCTCATCTTACTAGAAGGAGATCTGAGGCAGACACAATCTTCACTAGATGGACTACATATCATGGCCTGGGAAAGCCTTGAGATCTCTCTTGTGTAGCTGGAGAAGATTCTTTGAACCAACAAAGTCTGGATTTCTCACCTGTACCTGTTAACCTCTGTGACCTAATTTCAGATAAGTCAAGGGTGGATAGATGTGTGGCTGGAGGACTGGTTGGCTGAGCTAAAGGATAGTTGGGTGAGAATGTCAAATGTTGTTATGCTATTTCTAAGAAGAGTTTTCAAGGGGACTCCTTCAATGAATTGTTTTGAGCTTCACTAACAAATATATTAACTAATTAACTTTCCCTGGCAATCACATTGACATTGTTATCAATCTAAACACACTTAAATGTTTTTAAATAGTTTTCTGAACAACTCTTCTTCTGTTCATCTCTGTTGTATTTAAGTTCACTTTTTCTGTTCCCTTATTGTTGGGTTATCTGTTGTATCAATAAATGCATCCATCCACCATACCACCACTGGAAACTGTGAAAGTTGTTGTGTGTTCATGTAAAATAAATCTGCAACAATTAAAGATGTCCATTTTTTAATCACTACACCTTGGACTTCAAATTAAGGGTCATATATTATGCGTTTAAGCAAGAGTATCCCTAGGAAACTGGATTTAGCCCTTAGGTTTAAGACAAAAGGCTACCAGTAAAATTAATTTTTACTTCTATTAAAAAGAACATATTTTTTTATGTTTCTACTGCTAAATTAATGAATATCTTTTGAGAAAATTATTGTGTTACAAAAAGCTGAATTTGTAACTAAAATATACACCAGATAAAATTCTGCAGTCATGAATGCAACACTGACCAGATTGATGGCCCAAACAAGGTCTGTCTGTCAGGTACAGTTGGTGCATTGACTAACCCCTGTCTTTGATTAAAAAGAAGTTAATGTCAGGCTGCAGACTGACAAACTGGATCAGAGATACACATCCATCGTAGATTGGCATTGCATTAACTTGCAAATGAGGCTTTGAGAATTTCTTCTCTGAAGAGGAAAAGTTGTTGTGAGTGTCAGCAATGCTGCCTTCACATCATCTTAATATTATTCCTACTCTACTAGTTTTTTAATGCTTCTACTTAAATAAGACCTCATGCTTCATCGTGCTGACTGTTCCAGTGCTGACAGGAAAGGACACTAAGTCACTGATGTCTGCTTTCAGGTCCAAGGTGGAGAGATGCTGCATACACAGAACAGTACAACCCTGGTTTGAAATGGTACACCAGTAAACACAAGGGTGTTTACTGGTGTACTAAAGTTCCCTTGAGCAATCAGTTTGAATCACAAGCCCTAAAGTCTCTGTTATTTAATCTAGAATATAATCTATAACTTATTATATCAATTTGGCAGCAGTGGCAATAATTGTTGTTTTTGTAAAATAAAGAAAACACAATTAGATAATCTTTTACATTTTAAACACAGTGATTGTATTACTTTTAGTGAAGGTAATCATGCTCTCAGAATCTCATAATGGACCATGCCTACAGAAAAAAATGCCAGTTTTGCAATAATATCCATGTAAGTATATGCACGGTTTTGGATACCTTAAAATATTTTTTTATCCACTTCTAATGAATGCTAATTTGAGTCTACTATAAATTTTGATTTTATTTTAGCCCATAAAATAATAATATAGTAATTATTTACATAATTAATCCACACTCTTACTTTGTTTAAAGAAAACTTTCCAGGTGTACTATTTGTGGATTACCTATTTTGACTGATTTATTTTGGGTCAGCTTGACCCGTGGATGCCTCAGTATTCCTATTGTTCACATCTTTATCCTTCATACTCAGCTTTAACCACCATCCGCCACTAACAGCCAGTCTGATTCACTGACAGGATGTCATCACTTTGCTTGGGGGAAACAACATTCTGACACATTCAGAGAAGAGTGAAGACACACTGTTGGTCTCCAGAGAGACATTTTCCTGGCAATATGAAGATACTGTCAAAATGCATGCACGCAAACACACAGACAAACAAGATGGCCGACAATTCTGGCCAAGCAGGCAGACTAAGAGGCCCAAACACACAAATCAACACACATGCACGCACACAACTGAACAGCAGGTACAACTGAGCGGTCCAAACAGCCCTTTCGCACATCTCTGTCTTCCTCATGTCTCACTTTCACTTCGACAGCGCCCAGTGGGAGAATTGTGCGAAGGACAGGAATGATGGAAGATGTTAATGTGTGCTTCAATGAATGTGGGAAGTGCATTGGCACAACCTTGTAGTTATAGGGTATTAGGTATAGATATTTTTAGAATGGTTTTATTTCAAAATTAGGAGCCATGATATTACATTTTGGTAAAAAAGTTCCCTCAATCTAGTTTAGTAAGTAGTACCTTGACGACATTCTTCTTGTAGTCATCAACAACCTTTGGACATATTATATTTGACCATTTTTCTTTACAGAATTTGTAGAGTTAATTTAAATAGTTGTTTTTTTGGCATGGAACTGTCTTTTAGGCATAGTTCACAGGTTTTTAATAAGATTAAATGTACTAAATGTAATAAAAAATATTCACTTATCTACCTTCACACATATATGGACCTCAGTAACATCCTATTCTTAACCCATCGAGCTTAAACCTTTGCAGCTCTAAAAACTTCAGATATTTTGGGGAAGGCTTTCCACAAGGTTTAGGAAAGTGTCTATGGGAATTTTCAAGAAGTGCATTTGTGAGGTTAGACACTGCAGAATTGATGACAAGGGCACACCTCCACCCCTCTAGAGTTCAGTGGTGGCAGAGACTGACTGAAGGTGAAAAACAGTTCATTAATAACAAAAATAAGGAAAACTTACAGCAGGTCAATAGAGAAACGAAGAACATGGCAGTGAACTGAGATGTTGGGACCCAGCCATGAGGACAACTTGAATGGCCAGTACAAACTTTTCTGGAACTTTCAAAATAAATCGCATTAACCTTTTTCAAGCACCGCCAGAAGCAGAATAACAGCGGACTTCCCGTGAAGTCACTGTCCGAATAAAAAACCCGCTTTTGCAACAGGCTGACCTCTTCCACAGAGGTCCCCAGAGGAACTGGACAGAGGGACACAGCACGCTAATGTCTCTTTGCTGGTAAACAGACATAACTCTTCAAACTGGATCCAAGAGTGTCATACGATCACGCAATCATATGCACTAAGTTAAGTACAAATGAATTGCTGTTTGTGTATCTGGTATTCATCCATGAATGGGGGTAAATAAGGTACAAGCGTGGCTCGACTTTCTCTCTGAGGTCTACAGAAGCAAACTGTGTTCCAGAGAGTTCCCAGCAGACCCTGTCTCTACGATGCTTAGTAGAGCAGTTTTCCCAGTCTGAAGGAAGGAAGACGGAACCGCATCACCGTGGCTACCGCAGTAACATGCAGTTTGGCCGGCCGATAGAGCGAGCCGCCACTCCCCACGGCTATGGAGATTGACTGCAGCTAACCCTTTGTTCACTGTGGAAGCTTTTCTCAACTTTGTCGCCCTGGACAACTTTTCCTCAGCACGGTTCACGTAAGAGGTTGTGTTTGGGCAGAAAGTAAGTAGTTTAGAATGAAATAATCTAAACATTTTTTGCTTTATGACGTTTGGTTTTGTTTTATTGAAAACTCAACCATCTTAGTGCTAGCAGATTATCTGCTCAGCACATGTGCTCAGTTTGTGTTCTGTGTTTGTGTTTTTTTTTTAAGTTAAGACAAACTTTATTTAAAGGGTGATTTTAAACACAGAAGATCGGCCATAACGCGACGTCCACGCTTATGCATTTTAACCCTTTTATTAATGGTATTTTAAAGGTATGTGTTTGATTCTGATGATAAGTTATAAGCTTCTTTTGTTAGCTTTAACTGCTAACAGCTAAGAACACGTGCTTGCCTGCCAAAGGTCATTTACCCAAAAAGGTTGTTATATTTAAATTTTAAATAATATTTAGGGAAATATTATTTTACTAAACTTGATAACTAAGTAACACAATTAAGCCCATTTCTCAAAGATTTGGTTCTTATTCAAAATAATATT
>JAHUTJ010066744.1:0-21743 GCA_036250325.1 Characodon lateralis
ACATTTGATTAGCAACTATTTTCTCAAGAATTTTAGATAAGAATGGAAGATTGGATATAGGTCTGTAATTTTTCAAGTCATCTCGATCAAGCGAAGGTTTCTTAAGTAAAAGTTTAATTACAGCTACCTTAAAAGTTGTGGTACATATCCATTTACTAAAGATAGATTAATCATATCTAAAATGGGGCTGGTAATCAGAAGGAACACTTCCTTAAATAATTTGTTTCTTGGGATCAGCTACCTTAAAAGCTTGTGGACTTTAGACTGTATCCATGACTAAAGTCCCAAAAGTCAGAGAAAATCAAGGTCTGTGTCATAAACACACAAGGAAAGGAGCTCATATTCCAAGTAATCTGAGTAATATGGTGATCTGGGGACTTGCGGCGGGGACCAGACATCGAGAATCTCAAACTCGTCAATGAAGTCAGGGTGCATCAAAAGGGGAGATGACACAGGCTCCCTCTGGAGGACAGGTGGTGAGGGAGACCTATCAGCAACGGGGATCTGCTGCCTTCCGTGTGAGATGGTGTCAACAGGGCTATGCAGAGGCGAGAGGATTGAGGGTAAGGGCAAAAGGGGGGAGAAGCGTTGAGGAGGGATTGCCGACATGACCTCGGCCAGCAAGCCATCAGACAGCTGGGGAAGACCTGTCTCCTCTCGCATGGAATCACCTGTTGCAGAAGTCAGGGAGACTAGTTCCTCCAGCGAGGGAGGCTGGTGTTGCTCTTCATCATCACCGGCAGAGGTTTGACAGGTGACGGTCTTGGTGGTGACCGAGTTTTGAGTGCTGCCTTCTGCAATAGTGATCGACACCTGGCATCCTTTGACGTCGGTGCCTGGAGGAGGCGAATCAGGGGAGCTATGGGTGCCAACAGCAACAACCCTCCCATCGAGTAGATGGAGGGTAGGCAACCAGAATCGATCTTTAGGATCTTCCCTGATGTAACTGATGATGGCGAGATACAGAATCAGAATCAGCTTTATTGCCAAGTTTGTGCATACAAACAAGGAATTTGACCCCGGTACACTTTGCTCTTTTGTTCTTTTTTTTCATTACAGAATAAACAAATTTACAATTTACAATGTACAATATACACATATCTAATAAAAAAGGTGCATTTGCAACATCTGTATGCTGTTGTTCTGTACTCTATTGAATGTTCATCAGAGAAACAGCCTGGGGGAAGAAACTGTCTTTGTGGCAGCTGGTTTTAGTGAACAGTGCTCTGTAGCGGCGGCCTGAAGAACATCCTATAGTTGGAAATGTTGGCAGCCATTTTTGAGCTCTCAGAGTGAGATTGAAGATAAACATTTTCTAATAAATACATATTAATACGGTTTAGTAATGTTAACTAGTTGCTAATATAAGATTCTGTATAAATTCGGTTTTACAACAACTCTTCTCTCTGTGTGACATCAATATAAATAATGACTGCTCGCACAAGAAAGGCTGTTAATTATATTTTTCAAAGACAAATTGAAGTTAGCTAAGAACAGGTCAAAACTTTACAAAAAAAAAAACAGACATTAGGTATTGGCCACAAATCTCTGATCAGAGCATCACTGACTAACAAGAAGATGCCTCCTGGACATCATGAGGGATGGAGTTTAATTTGTATTTTTAATGGAACCTGACAGTCTGGTGTAAATCATGCCTAACCACAGCTGACACACTCAGGTGCTCCAGGACTTGGACTCTACTCACCCTGCATTACTAGTTCAGTGACTAAAGAGATTTGCAGAGTCATATGAAATCAGTTTATTGTTTGTTCTAAACTCCGTTTCATAATGTAAACTCAATTTTGCACCTAAAAGGTAGCAAATCGGATGAATGATTGTTTATTTTTGTCACTGATGACTTCCTGGACTTCATTCACTGATCCAACAAGGGGTTCACTAGTTTTGAGAAAGCTGTTAAGTTCAAAGGTCATATCTGTCTAATTTGTACCTGACTCAGACCATAAGGCTGCAGAAAGCTGTCAATAAGCGAGCTTCTGACTTCTTCTGAGGATTTTGCTTCTCTGTTTTAATAAGACTTGTTGATTGTTCGGTTCTTAATCATATGTGGACAAAAACCGGGAAGAGTTGTTCTCTTGGAATGGTTAATAACTAGCATGTAGGTAGGAACATTTTAATCCCAGGAGGGAAATTGTTTTGTCGCAGTTGGATGTAAGAACAGTTTGTGCGAGAGCATAATTTACAAGATTTAAGCGGTATATACAATATACTAAAGAGTTACATAATGGTTAAAATGAGGAAAAATAAGTGTGAAATTTACATACAGTATTTCTTTACAAATGACAGCAAGCAGCGTTGTATGTTGTACAGGGTCGGACTGTATAAGGCAATAGGATATATGCCTTGGCTGAGCTGTAGCAGTCAACACATTCTCTCTTTCATGGTGAACATAAGCGTAAAAGTTAAAACCACTCAAATCCACAAATTTAAAATTGTGTTCTTTGTTTTAAAATGTATTCCTTTTTATTAGCAAAGTTCTAAAATTCCATTCATGTTGTCAGCATTGCCAACATCATGGGTCCTAGCTTGTACTCCAGAAATGGTGAAAACCATTAATTTGTCTCGACACGGTCAGCTAAAGACTTCAGTTGACCTCCAAGAGTCATCTTACATTCAATTTAGACATCTACTAAAATTCCGCTTTTTTCGACATCTATAGGGATTTCAGATGTTGCGTATACTTTTTTCTTTTGAGATACAACAATCAGGCTTTGACTGACCAATACTGATTTCAGATTCTCTTTGCCCATTCAATCTTCCTTCTAAAGGACTTTATTTGCATTAATTTTGTTTAATCAAAAAATTTAAACTAAAACACATTCAGCTTGAAAGTAAAATGTACTCCAGAGGGTCTGATAGAGGTTTACATCCAACAGAAGATGAAGGGATTACAAATCAAAGCGCATCCTTTCTGTGATTTTTTGTGAACAGACTATTCAGAGTATTAACAGACTGAATAAAGAGTTTTCAAGCATTTGATGAATGGGATGGAGTTGGAGGGAATCTGATTGCTTAGTATTTGACCTGCCTGTTTGGGACATTGCTGCATATTCTCAGCTGAAAATGTCACAGCAGAACATTGGTTGAAAAACCAGTCTTCATTCACATGAACAAGCTGATGTTGTCTCATAGAGAGAATTTTCCCCTCCATACCTTTCCTCCTCTTCCTCTGCCATGTGGGATCTGGACAGACTGCATACAACGCATCAATGAGAGGTCCTCCTTAATGATAGCAATACCTACACAGGCAAGCAGATGATGGGCAGGCATTAAGTGAAAATATTTAGACTTTTTCTCTGCCTTTTGTAGCAAATTTTAAATGTCCATGTTCCTCAAATTATCTTCTATTTATTTAGCTTGAAAATTCATTAAAATTATCTCCTCTATCAGTTTTGAGCTGCTGTTGACTGAAAACATGATATCTGATGTGTTTGTTGGATTTTTATGGACCTAGTTTGTGCTCGTTTCCAAAAATAAAAGGATCATTAGCTGAAGCCCTGACTGTCCTACAGTAAAGTCATGATGAACCTGGGCGCCAATGTTCTGGTATTTTTAACTAGAGGAAAGTTGCAGATTAGAGTTTTAAGGTCAGTACTGAGGGGATTGTCACTGCACCTCTTTAAGTTTCAGAGCAGTTTTTAAAAACCTGCAGCCTGAAGGGGAAGAAAATGTAAAAGAGGGCAGAAGAGGACAGAGAGAAGAATGGGCCGGGATAAAAATAAGAGGAGGAGGACAGGAGGGAGCAAAGAGGAGGTAAAGAAGACGATGGGATGCATGTAGAAGACAGGGATGAAAGGAGGAGAGGAGGGGGTTTGAATGGATTGTGGAGTGATAAAAATAGGGTAGGAGAGGAGATGAGAGGATGGACAGGAGGGAAGGCAAGGAGTATGAAGGAGGAAGTGAACATAAGATGAAAGAGAAAATTTAAGAAAGTTTTTTATTCCAACGCGTAAGGTCTTATTCATATCTTTGGGAAGAAAATAGCAAAGTGAGGAGGTAAACGGATGACAACGAGCATGAGACGATGGTGTTGATGTAGCAGAGGGCAGGAAAAAAGATGGAAATAGGAGGGAGGGCAGGTTTATGGTTGCTGTTATGCAGAAATGTAAACAGTTTGCAACGTTCGCAGAAAACAATGACACCGCGGGGAGAGGAAGGTGTGCATGCATCTCTGTTGTATGTATGAGTGTGTTTAATGTGTGGGTGGGTGCAGCAACAGCACTACAGGGAGCGGAAGGAGAGCGACGGAGGTGAAATGAGAGCAAGAAAGAAGGGAGGGAGGAGGAGTCCACCCTGGCAAAACTGGGGATATGAGATTTCTATCATAAACGGATACTGCATAAAGGGAGAACAAGAGGAAAACTACTTCCTTTTTAAATAATCATGATCAGAGTTCCTGTGCAGATAAGCTTGTTGGATTTACTCTCAAAACTTCATTTATGAGTAAAGCTAAAGGAGTCAAGAAGTATGTCACAGCAAAATAGAGGAACACTTTATTTTGCAGATAGATTGTATAAATTGGACCTTAAGGGTGCCATCTTTATGTTACTGTGCAATTTTTCACATTTTCAAGTAAACTTGTTTAATTCTGCAACATTTGTCCTAAAATCGTGGTTTTACTGCTGCCCTCTTTGGGTTGAATGGTGGTTACTGCAGTTGAATTTTCCTATTGGTTCAAACAGTACAGCTTGGTACATGTCTACATCACGGACCCGCGTTCAAGTGTAAAACCGTCTCACTCAGATACACGTCCCCGTAGCGAGTCAGGAGCTGGACCTGAAAGCATTAATTATATTGTTTTAGGCTTTATACCTTCAATCATCAGCTTTACATGAGATAGTATGTAAACCTTCTTGAAGTTACTGCTTTGAACGTTAGACCATGTTACCAATAATGCTGCTAACATCACTTTGCCACTCTGGACCCGTTCTGTCCTCCAATGCCTTGGCAGAACCGGCTGAGCCAGCGCCTCAATGGATAAGGCTCAGGCCCGCTGGCCTCCGTAAAGCCTCCCTTAACCTCTGGTGATGAGGAGGATGAAGAATCCTCCACGTCATAAGATGTATCCATGGCGAAACTACCAGCATTGCACTGTTCATTCTCCAAGTTTCAATGTGTCAAATTAAGCTAGCTGCTACTTTCCCTCCTCCTGACCACACCCCTGCTTAACCCCCTCCTCTCATCCCCACATTTGGCCACGCCCATCAGTGTCTCTTGGCACCGCCCCCTTTGGTGGCATTAAACATATTTCTCTATTCCCAGATTCACTACTCTACTGCTCGTTATGGGGGCGGTAAACATGTTAGTGTGGAAACCGAATTAAGCAGCTGAAGAAGAGAACGCAGATGGAATAACAGCAGAAAGCTATAAAAACCGATGCTATTTTAACCATACCCCAACAGATGAGTGTATAATGAATAAATGTGGACCTATTGCAGCATTGTGATGTCATCATAAGTAATACCATGAGGTAACTTGTGAACTTCTTCCCTAATTAGACAGCTTAAAGGATTCTAGCAGTGTGCTAGATGTTTTTAATTGATTTAATTTTAGAAGCAAATTTATCAATGAGTTGCATCAGAACAGAGAGGATGACAGCTAGCGTTAGCTTGCAGTTTCTGCTTATTCCTCACTCAGAGATCCTCAGCAGAAGTGAGATGTGTTAGCCACATGATAGGCGTTCGACTATTCAAACCCCCACGCTGCCATTTCAGCCCTTCCTGCTTTCATTTTGTACCTATAAAGCAGTTTTATACCAGTGTGCTCAACCCCACTGTACATCAGTTTATTTCCTTTGGATTATAAGTGTCATCGATTTAATATGGAGATAAAAATGCTAAAATCTTGTACTTGTAAATTATATTCTTTCAACTTTATAGTCTACCTTATTTTCATTGATTGTAGTCCTGGTCTCCTTTTAGTCCCATCAACTCTTATAAAATATTAACTTATGTCCAAAATCAGTCTGAGCGAGCTCTTGCTGACAGATAAAAGTTGCCTAACCACATTTGAATGTAGCAGAACGTGAGTATATAATAGTAAATTATTCAAAATTGTTTGTTCTCAAACAAGGACAAAATCTGTAAGGCAGGTACAAATCAACACAATGGGAATGAAACATCCTCAGGAAAACGTCAAGAACAAAACAACCAAATCTGGTACAGGAGCAAAATGACCAGCACCATGAGTCAGATAGTGATTTCTGTTAAACTGGTTGAATTTAAATATACGCACCATATATTTTCCAGACAAGATAGATGATTACAGAAAATCTACAAACTTATGCAGAATACAGCGAGAACAGAAGGTGAAGTTTTAAGTCCATGTCGAGTTGCATGTATGAACAGAGAAAAAACAAAAAGTATGGTTTCAACTAAGATAATGAATTGATTAAATCCCTCTGGGTTCACCAAGTTCTTTGTATTTTTCTCCAGAGTCCCGGCCGTTCCTGAAGACCCCCATGATGTTCTAAAATGAAGAGGACTCCATTTCTAGAGCCGACTAACCTTCCTCCCCTTCCTGTACAAACCCTACCAGCCGGTTTCCATGAGAACTTCAACATCCACTGGATTATATCTCGACAACAGACTCTTTTTCACATGGCTACAAAACAATGAGACTACTAAGAGACACACTGGACTTGTTTTAGGGGTTCTCTTCATTCCTCTTTTTAGACAAACTTTACTCCATTCATTCCCAATTTTCTGAATTTATTCCAAAACTTTTTTCCTCCCATTCGTTTGGGAAACTGATCGATACATCGTCATTCCTGAGAAAAAAAAGCTCCATGAGGAAAACGGAACGATCACAACCTCTCCACCCATGTTTGGAAAAGAAAACATGAGACGTACCTCTGATTGGACAGAATGATCTGCAGGAGTAGACTCTTTCGGATTGGTTCTGACTAGACGGGTGTGGTTGTATGAAAATAGACTCGACCTCATTGGCTGAATGTTGGATCAGCCTATCAGCTCAGAACGGCAAAATGAAAAAGGATTTAAGTATAAAAAAGAATAAATAATGAGGGGAAACACTAAAGAAGAACTGAAGGAAAGCAACCTTGGAGACCATCTGGGCCTCCATATCTTGTTTTCCATACAGGGACTAGAGAAACGCATGGAACAACTTCTGTTGTCGTTTGGATAATTTCACACTTTGAACTCTTCATCCTCTAATAAAACCATTTCTGTCTCTTTCTTTTCTCTTCACATTAAACGACTCTTTCTAAACACTACTGCTTTTTTGCATGACTCCTCTCTGACTTGTTTTCTCCTTCTATCTGTTTTTATCTCATCATTTTCTCTATTCCTCTACAGGAAGCAACACTCTGAAAATGTTGGGTGCAGCTTTTCAATGTATAAACTATTTTCTATTCCCCTTAAAAATGTGGAATCAGTTTCTGACATGATGCAAAACTTTAAATAATTTTTACTACAGTGCAGTGATTTTTAAACACAGTCTCCTCCCGAAGGTAAATTCTGCTCCTTGATGTTGAACCTTTTTCACATTTTGTCCTGAAAGCAGAAAAACGTCAACAGTTTCTGGTGTTTGTCTGATTAAAACTGGAGAACGCTTAAACTGTCCAACTTCTTTTTGATGATTATGGATTCTAAAAAAAAAAAATCCTCGTTTTCTGCAGGCGTTCAAATCAAGCGCTCCTCATGAAAAAACCTTTTTCTCATTTCCTAGATTTTCAGACCTACTCTGAGTGCAGACTGTTGTGTTGAAGCTTGGTTTATTCTACTGTGTGTTTTGTTCATTTGTTGATTACCTTTTCCAATGTGTAAGGGACAAATGAGGGAGGGGAACCGGTCAGGGTGGGTGGGGCTTTAGGTCAAAGGGACTTTTTGTGTAGATAGAAACAACATTCAGCTTTTCGTTTTCGTTTCATTTTCTCCTGATGATCTCTCGGTCTGTCACTGTTCTCTGGGTTTGAAATGACTGCAAATATACAGTATTATAATGAACTATAATGTCTTGTGGTGTTTTATGCAAACTAATCAATTTCATCGCGGAACATTTTGCTTAGATATATTATTCACCGTAGAACTGGTACCGAAGAATCTTGGATGCTGTTTAAATATTCAACCATTGATGTTACAAGAACAACTAAGACAAGCAGAACTCCTCTGATCCCTTGAATAAAGTCACATTTCAACATTTTTCTGCAGTATCTACCTGCCTCTATTGAGATGGATGGGTCCGAAGTAACACGGGTCATGCATGTTACAACTTAAATGGAGCAAAGGTATTGCACTCGAAGCTCACCACTGAAAGGAAGACAGATGACTGACAATAATCAGAGTCCATTAGTGACTTAAAACACCATTTTATATAAAAAACATATAGGATGAGCTGCTTTTCAGTAAACTCCACAAACAGACCCAGACAAAGTTCAAAATCGGGGTTTATTACTAATTAGGTGAGGGAAAGAAAATCAATCAGAAACATCAGGCAGCAGGTTAGTGCTCAGACAAAACAGGAAATTGGTATTAGGGGTAGTGGAAAAAACATTTCTTCTTTGGATGCATCGAGATGTGAACATGGAAGATTATGAATCGATAAAGCTAGATTAATGTTAATTGATAACCTAATTTTGAGGTAAACAAAGTGTAGAATTGCACTTGGAAACCACAGTCAATCTGAGGACCATCAATCCAGCAATGTCAAAGCTCCCCCTAATTCAGAAAAGGCAAATCGAAAGACAACATTAATTGCATTTTTGACCGGAAAGGATTTGCAACCTTCAACGAGGCTTTCCTCTATTGGGTTCTCTGTGGATAGACCAAAACAAAGTCATGGAGTCACTAAACGCAGGTAACACGTGATCCATGGGCTGCCATTGCCAGGGAATCCTATGTTCCCCTAACTGCTGATGTGTGGCAGCTAGCATGTTGTCTGCTCAGCATTGAGAACAGTCAATGAGTCCCATGAGTGAAGATATGAATAAACTCTAAAAGAAAGCAGCAGAGGAATGGCAGTAGGGCTGCACAATATATTGCGAATATATCATTATCGCAGTATCAGTGTGTGCAATATTCTTATGTTTGTGTAACATTCTTGGCTAATATATTTCAGGTGTTACCGCCCTGTATTTTTTCATGCTAATGCAATGTTTAGCCAGTTGGACAAAGTCTCACTGCAGCAGATGCTCACCCTGGACACTAATGACATCGTCTAAAATGCTAAAGGTCACAAAGTGATGGAGGCACGGATGAGAAAGAGGAAGGTTGAAAATCTTTTGCACGTGGTATTACAGGATTCCTAATATAATGCAGATTCATAAAGAGGATTTGCTATTAGTTACTAATAAAGTGAGAGATTGTGGACTCATTATTTATTGGTTAATACGGACAACTGTTTATTAGTTCAGAATTTGCTCCAGAAGCATCATTTCTTTTTCATCTGAGCTGATGGTCCAGAATTTATTATTTTCTTATTATTTTGCCTGAGGTAATATTTTTGTATTTTTGTAGAAGATAAAAGGTCTAAAGCCCTCGATTATCAGAAGACTCCAAGATAAGTTTAAGCGTCTTTTTTGTAGCAGTTGTTTAAACAACTTGGTGCTTTACTGCAGCCTAGTGGTGGCAGTGGGTCATTACAGCCAGGTGGCAGGAGAACAGTCATTCGTGCTATTTAAGTTTGCCTGTAGTAACATTTGAGCCGCTCCACAGGTAAAGCTCATGGGCGTGTCCTTATAAATCACGCTAAAATGTTTCTCAAAAAAAACATTTTAAAAACAAAATATTTTCATAACTATAATAGTGATCTACTTTATATACCACACAGTATTTGAATGTGTATATCAATAAATATTTGAGCCGTACGCCGGAAAGCTGCAATTTCCAGATCCCTCTTGAATGCACGCATGATGTTGCTTTATTGTTTAACAGTCCGTTACCAAACACATCATCGGCATCTCCTTCCAACCTGTTATTTTTTTCCAGGATGCAACACTATCTGCCAGCGAGGTTAAAGCATTTATACGCTGATATTCCAGATCTCCGCCTACTGATGATGGGTTTCATAGTAAAGTATATGGTGAACACTCATACACGGAGAAGCCTGACAGTAAACGCACACACGTGGTCTATGTTCCATTTAGAGAGTATATTTACTCTGCATTAGCAGCTTAATGAGGTGAGGCCTTTCCCTCCCCCCCTTACTTTCTCTTTAATGGATCTCTACCTCTTTCTCTCTCTATATTTATCTTTTATTCACTCTCACATGTCACGCTCGTCTCTCTCCTCTGTTTTCCTTTCCCCCCTTTTACAATCATCCCCACTGTCACTCTTTTGACCTTTGCTTTTCATTTTTCCATCCTGAGTTTTTATCTTCTGTCTCTTTCTGTCTCTCCATCTCTCTCCGTTTACCAAATAGCTGATGTCACTTTTTCCATTTTCCACTAATGGAGGCAGAAACACTGAGCGATGGATGGCAGGGAGGAACAGCCCCAGATGAAGAAGGATGGATAGAAAGAGAAGGAGGCAACAAGGAAGGTGGAAAAGGTGACAGTGTGAGAAAAGAGATTGAGGAATCCAAGGGTCAGCACTGGATGAAGTAAACAAATGGGATGAGGGGCGAGGAGGCAGGAAGAGGAATACCATTTTAAAGTAATATTATCACAAGGAAAATGCAGGCAGCTTTAGTTTAGAAATTATGAAACAGGAAGCAAATATTTCTTTAACTGGTTTATTTTACACATAAACTGATAAAACAAATGGCTAATTAGTGCATCCCACTAAGCTGGTGACACACAAGGACCCATCTCCATCTTGACACCACCCACAGTGAGAATATGCGAAAAACAATCATCTCCAACTGTAACTGTTAACATTACTTCAACAGCTACTTCACTGTGTCTTATTTGGGTTTTATGATGGACCAACACAAAGTAGTGCATAATTGGGAAGGAAAATACATCGTTGTCAATTTTCAACATTTTCTCTGAAACAAAATGTGTAGCTGACCTTTTGTCTTCACCCTCTCTGAGATCCAACTTTAGCTGCTATGACAGCTGCAGGACATGTGGGGTGTGTCTCCAACAGCGTTGGACATCTAGCAGCTCAGATTGGATGGAGAAGATCTGTGAACATCCTCTTGCCTTGGCACAGATTATCAATCAGATTTGGGTTTGGACTTTGACTGGGCCATTCCAACACATGTAGCTCAGGCTGTACGTTTAAGGTCGGACCTCCAAGACTTTTGCAGCTTGAAGCAAATTTTCTTCCACTAAAGTGTAATAACTTTATAGGGCCTAGTTCTTATTCAACCTGAGTATCTGTTTTTTATTAAAGGCCTGTTGCAAATTACCCAAAGAATTAAGATTCTCTTGACTCCAAGCATGAAGTTAATCAAGGACAGGTCAGTACGCATGAAATGTCCCTGAACTGCCCCATTTTACTTGATTTCTCGGTTGACCATTCTCAAAGTCTCAAAGTGAAGATTTACAAGCTTGAGGACTTTATTTCAACAATGGTTTTTCTTCTTGCTTCTCCTACATGAAAGCCAGATTTGTGAGCTGACTCCAGCCTCAGTTCACCTCTTTTGAAGCTTCCCCAAATTTTTAAATGGATTTTGCTCGCCAATCCTCTCAAAGCTGTGGTTATTTGCTGGTGCAATCTTTCCTACTACACTTTCTCCTTCCACCCAACTTTCTATGAATGTGGTTAGTTGTGCCATGAGTTTTCAATAATTAGCTTTTTTATAATATTCTAATTTTCTGAGACACAGAATTTTAGATTTTCATGATCTGTAAGCAATAATCAAAGTTATAGGGAAGTCTTGAAGGCAACTGCTTTTACTATTTTTTTTAGGCATAACAGAGTAAAGCAGGAATAATTGAGCACCACACTTTTGAGATATTTATTAGAAAAATGTATAATTTCCCTTCATGAACTTTGTGTTGGCCTTTCAGATAAAATTTTAAAGCCATACATTGACGTTTATGGCTGTAACATTGTTGGTGTGGGTGGAAATACTTCGAGGTGTTTCTATCAAGGTTGTAGACAATGTGGACCACCTTCTCATGTTTATAGTTTACAGAGAGCATCATTTATATAACAATTAATAAAAGATATTCTGCAGATTCAGCAACTATAGAGTCACAGTTTGTTGGAGGCCTATTCAAAAACAAAAAAAGATATGAATGAAATTAAGGAAGGAAGAAGCAAAGAGACGTTTTCAAGGAGCCAAGCTGTAAAACACACACACACACACACACACACACACCCCTCCATCATTAGTCTTCATTAGAGTCTTTATGAGGAAAATTAGGAGGGGAGTTTCTTTCCAAACTGAACCCTGGGGTCCAACCTGCCAGCCGGAGTGTGTGTGTAGTTGTTAATCTTTACATCAGTTTCAGCAGATTTAGAAGAAAGGATTTTGGAAACGTGCGTCTGTTGGTCAGAACCTAAAGATTAACTGTGTCCTTCATCAAATCCTTGTGTGTCATGGTGGGAGGAGGGGGTATGATGGGAAACTAGAAAAAATATAAATAAAAGAAAGAAAAGCTGAAGTAAATTTGAGAAATAATATAAACCTACAAGATTTAGAGACAGAAGAATAAATAAATCATTATTAAAAGGCCATTTCTAGCCCATCACACTTTAAATAGCCCAGCTTCCAATGTGAAATCTTTGAATCTTCCTCATTCAGCTTTTATTATTGCGCAAACCTAGGAGGTTGAAGTACCCTCAGCAGAAATCTACTGAGCCTTAAATTCTTAGAATACTTTAGCTGACAGTCAGTGACTGTATGGTATTGGTTGACTGACACACACACACACACACACACACACACACACACACAGACTCTTGTTTTTGCTATATGTAGTGAGGACCATGTGTTGACTTCCATTGATTTTCAGTCATTTTCGACCCTTTCTATGCCCTAACCCTGACAATAACCCTAAACCTAACCATTACCAGTGCATGTCTAACCCTAACCTTAACCTAAAGTCAATTCATAGCTTAGTCCTAAACCTAACCGTTAGCAAAATAGGTCGTGAGGACCAGCAAAATGTCCTCACTTTGGTACAAACGGTCCTCAATTTGATGGTGAAATCGGGAAAATAGTTCTCACTGTGATGCCAAGACAGGAACACACGTATTGAAAGGATTGTTCTATGTGTGTATTGTTAGCATAGACAGCAGCTGAAACCAGAACAACTTGGAGGACTCTCCTGTTTGTTCAACCTGAGCTCGATTATTGAACTTAATCAAAGTCAGGTGTCTCCTTGTAGTCCACCAGGTGTCTCACAGTTCTCATCATTACAGTGAACACATCCATATATCTGCATGCTTTCCCCACATGGTGGAATGAATCCACACAGGGTCAAAATGCTAAACAATCCCACAAATATTTGATGAGATGTCCCCTTCACTCTGACCAAACCATTTCTGAAGCCATCAACAAGCTTCTGGCATTATTCTGGCTGGATATTTGACTATTTTTCTTGGTTGGTTTCTTGACTTTTTAAGCATAACACAGAAACTTTCAATGCGGTTGAGCTTAAGCCACTTCAGACGTTTGATGTCCGCCTGCTTTATTGATTCCTGGACCAGTTTTTTGGATCAATGTCCTTTTAGAAGAGGGGTTCCTAAAGTCGGAGTTGAGAATATACTTGAAAAATTATTAACTTGACTGTTGGAGGAAGGGGGGGTCCATCCCACCCCTCCAACATGGCTACCAGGGGACCCCTGATGTTTCTCTGTGTTCTCCCCCATTCTGCTCCTCCTGTGTACGTCTGCATGACGCCTTACATCAGGACTTAAATAGACGTGTTCCTCCGCCATAAGTGGGAAACAACATAGATCCTCTCCCGCAACGGTAAATTGGTAACTAGCGAACGCGTACAGACGTTTAATAATTTAATAATTTACGACATGTCATGGGGGGTGGGTGGTCACATACACAAGTTACATAACGCATATATATGATTTAAATTTACTATCGTTGTGCTGGACTATCTTTAAACTGTTTCATATTAAACGTGTCTGCTTTTTGTTTTGTTATTTTTTAATAGAAAAACAGATAACAGATACATTGTAAGAAATTAAACTGCAAATTGTTATCCATTAACCAGATGATTATAGAACATTTTTAAGTTGAGAAAGGCCTTTTCCTTGTAAAACGCAGTTAAACAAATTGAACAGACTTTTTAGCACCCTAAAGTATATTTATTTCACAGCAGTGTGTGTGTGTGTGTGTCTCCATATAGAACTAGTTAAGATAAATAAACACTGCTCCTTTCTCTGCGTCTCAGCGCTCATTTGCTTCGTCCCCCTCTCTTTCAATTTCTCCCACACATATTCACAATTGCATTCATTCAGAGTAAAGTTCGCACACGTGTATCCCTTCATCTCTCCCTTTCACACACACAATAAACACTTGTCAGCGAACGACATCAGACGTTTATTCTTGCTGGAGCGAGGGATTTGTTTTTGTTCTTCCTGTCATTCGTCCATTTGACTTGATGGATGGAGGGTGGTGACGCAAAACACCTGCCCCACACACACACACACACACACACACACACACACACACACACACACACACACACACACACACACACACTTCTCACGTGTTCTTTAAAAGAGGCTCACAAGTGCTGTATATCAAAATACACTTGGATTAATTATGCACAAACAAAATATGTAAACAGTCGGAGCGAATCCCTCAAACTATTCAAACCCTGAGCTGATTTCACGCTCCTCTTCCAGATTCGTCCCTCGTTCGTCTCCTGTGGACCCAAACCATCATGGCTCAGACTGATACACGCGGTCACGGTTGGTTTCTAGTTTGACCTGAAGAATAAACAACCGTTTATCTCCATCGAGGACAAATGGACAGCAAAAACGCCGAGCAGGAAGAGAGGATTAGGCCCACAGTATATTAGATTAAGAAAACTGTACGATAAAATGGAGGAGATGCAAGAACTGCTGTCATAAACATCTACTACCACAAGTCAACCAGGCTCGAACAGAGAATCCTTCTGGAGATGCAAAGAGGCCACAGCTGAGAGCAGTTGCTCCTGAAACCAAAGACTAAAAAACCGAAATGCATCATATTTTGGAGATAGAGAGCTGCTTATGTTGCAACATGAGACCTAGACGCTTATATTTGTAGTTACCTTTGCTAGGCTCAGACCACGATGTTCATGAATACTGATATGACATGTAGTCAGTACCGGGTTACTGTGCAGTCTGTAGTTAAGTATTTTCCAGATCTGGATAAGAGTAGAGAAAACAAATGGAACCTGAAAAGATATTTGTATTTCCAGGATCTGTTTCCTACTGTCTTAAAGCAGTATCCACACATCCATCCATCCGCCTATGATCCTTTAATGATTCTCCATCCATTTATCATTGCCGTAAATCTCTTGCTCCAAATAGCCACAGAAACCATGTGTCTCAGAAAATTAGAATATTATGAAAAAGGTAAATACTGGAAACTCATGATGTCACACCCTAATCAGCTAGTTAATTCAAAACACCTGCAAAGGTTTTGTGAGCCTCTAAAGACTGCTAATTGGACAGATGTCCAGAAGACAGTCACTGACACCCTCTACAAGGAGGATAGACCACAAAAGGTCATTGCTAAAAAGATGATTGTTTACCATCCAAGCATATCAACAGAAAATTGAGTGGAAGAAAAAAGTGAGGCAGGAAAAGGTGCACCAGCAACAAGGATAACCACAGCCTTGAGAGGATTTTTAGCAAAATCCATTCAATGTTCGAGTCAGAACATCAAGAACACTACGTACAGGCGGATCCTACAGATGGGCTACAAATGTCACATTCCTCCTATCAATGTTGAACTTTCTCCAAGAAATTCGAATTTTTTTTTTTTAATTGTGCCTGTATTATCCATTAATCCATGCATCCATTCAGTCTCCAGTGTTTCGTGGTTCCATATTTATAACCTGAACTTTGTACAAATATCTACCATAAACTCATTGGGTGGTTTTTGTATTTTCACTTTAGAAAATGGGTTTAAAACGTCTTGTTTTTATTCATTTAAAATATTCCCTAAAAAAACTAATAATCTGCTGTATGGGAGACAAAGAAACAAAACCTGCCAAGGCCAAATGAGAGCAAAGCTGATGATTTCAGACCTAATATGTTACAGAGATACAGAGAAACAAACAAAGTCCAGTAAACACGGACAAAAGAACACGCGTGTGTTCAGTGAAAACATTGAAACAACTATTTCTGTCAGCTGCGATCCTGAGGGTGGAAGTGTGTGTGGCCCATATGGCATCAGGGGAATAAAAAGAGAAAGGCACACACATGCGCTCCAACTTTGGACAAAACTGTACACAAATTGATACCAAATTAGAAACATTTCTTTTTTCCAAACAGACTCGACCCGGGAGCTTGGCAGGCAGAGCGAACACTTGACTGGAGGGAGACGGAGACGGACAGAACGTGAGAACGGAGGAAGAGGAATTAAAATAACTATATGGCTGGACTGAGGGCTATTGAAGTGAAAATTGATCCGAAGGGAACCGGTCTGTATTTACATGTTGTTGTAGCTGGATGGCCTTGGACAGCCTTACAGAGATAGCAGCTGGTCATCTCAGAGTTTAAATTTGGTTTGAATTCTGGTTGGAGCGCAACAATGTGAAAAACAGATGGAGAGCGAAGGAGGACGGGATGACAGAACAGACACTGTTCTGTCATTGGTCCACCTCTTCAGAAGAGACAGAACTACTTCAACCTGACTGAGGATTCAGACTGGCAATTTCTATTTTTTCACTTTACTTTCATCTACAGAAACACTTTTACTTGGGTTAAAAAGAAAGACAGAAGTAAACTGCAGCTTTGGCTGAGTTGTATTCTTTCAACAATCATGCCAAGAAAAAACACTTTGAGTTCAGCTAAAGGGAAAGGATCTGAAAGAAAGTTAGAGCCAATCGAATCTGGACTAAAACTTTCTGCAAAAAGTCATTATTTGGGGATTATTTCATCAAGCAGTTACAGTTGGACACAACTCAGCTGGACTCAACTCATCAGCTTTAACAATCTGCTTAAAAATGGACCACAAGCAAACATATCCATACAGCGATGGCTGGGTAATTCCAATCAGAGTACATATGAAAACCACCTTGTAGTTTAAAGGTGTGGAATATGAAATTTTAGGCAAAAACCAAACCAAATCAATCTGCCAGTTAAACAAAGCAAAGCCAAGTCTTCAGTGTGGAGGCTGTTACTGAATGAAGGTGAATCAAATGCAGCTATTTTAAGCATCAGGAGAACTCCTGTGCGCAGGAAAACTGACAGTGAGGTCTGATCTTCTTATTATGCCTGGATTTAAATTTGCCGTTTATCATTTTGATGGTTAATGTGTAATTATTTTATTTCTTGTCTGTTTTTGCATTAAAACACAGGAAGAGTGCAACTCGGCACTTTAGTACACTATCGGGGTTTTGTTTGATGTGGATAGCATTATGCTTTTTGATGTAAAAGGAAATCCAGAATGCAGATCAGTATGTTGATGTTTCACAGCCATCCTGTCTCACCCACACTCTAGCTGACTGAGTTACAACTTGCTTTAGATTGCATGCACTGGTAACAGAAAGGAGGTGAGGTTTTAGTGGACCGAGTGGCTCATTTCAGTTAATATTTCGATCTCCCAAAACATAAATCTCTTTATTTAGATCATACACCATATAAAACATCTCACATAAGAAATCAAGACACCTGGATTAGAACTCATGAGATGTTTTAATTGTGGAACATGTATTTGGAGTTAAAGGGCTCAGTCTCCGCTGATATATTGTCCTCTAAGTTTGACAGGTATATGACCTTGTATAAAAATTTAAACCCCTTCACCACAAACATTCCTATCTCTACTTACTATATTGTAACCTTGAACTTGTAACTCATATTTGTTCAAATGTGATATCTCTAAAATGTGTATATTGACTAATAGCATCCAACTTTTAATTTCACCTAACTTGTTCCTTTAACTGCATATATTCAAGTGAACTATCTTTAATCCTTTCTTGGAAACGTTAATTTCATTGTATTCATTTTTACAATATTCTAAATCGTTGCCTTCATTTAGTAACACCACAGTCTAAGATGTATGACCAAGTATGTATTTCTTAACAATAACATTCCTCGTCTGGTTTATTAGTCATGACCTTCAGCACCTTCTCTGCTTGAGCACAGTAGGTGCTGAAGGGGCCTAAGTATTGTGTTGTCTAATTAATGGTAGGATGGTTTGGTAGACAGGAAGACAGGTTGTGTTCAAAGAGTCAAAAAGTGAAGCTTTTGATTCACCAACCAATCTGGGCTCTGCCTTAGTGATAATGTGAGGTAGGGCTGCAACAACGAATCGATAAAATCAATAAAAATGGATAAAAATAGATTATTAAACGTGTTGACAATGAATTATATTATCAATTCACTGTTTCGCACGATTTCTGCGTAACTCGCCATGTCAGTTTACATCACCTGCAGAGCTTTGCCAACGCGGGCTGAGCGAAATAACGTTAAAAAAAAAAACCTGCAGAGCGAGCTGAACAGAACGAGGTGGAGACAGAGCCGAGACGATATTTTCAAAGGAAATTACGTAAATTCTACAAATGACCAACGCAGAGAAAACGGTTCGACCCAAGTCCTCAAAAGTGTGGGAGCACTTCACAAAACTAAACAATTCGTTACATGCAAGCTTTGCAAAAGTCAGCAGCGGAAACGGAAACACGTTGGAGTCGATGAGGGCGAGGGGAGCTCAGCAGCAGCGTAAGCCACTACACTAATCCTATGTTTGTTCCTTTTCGAAGTGAAGAAACGTAACGTTAGTCTCTCCGATAGCTCGTCTGATGACAGTGTTTGCTTGTTAGCTGGTTAATGACACTGAAGACAATGTAAGAGCAGAGAGGTAGGTTGGACTGCATCCAGACAGGGATTAAAGTAACTTCTGAGATCTACTCAAATTTTTTCAATTAAGTATTTTTTAAATGGTATATGTTGGGAACCCACAGCTATAGGTTACAAAATGAAAGGCCAGTAAGAACTTTCCTGGAACTTAAATCGCATTAACCTACTTACAGTGCAGCCAGAAACAGGGAATAACATTGGACTTCCCATGACGTCACTGTCCGAATAAAAACCTTGCTTTTGCAACAAACTGACCTCTTCCACACCAGTCCCCAGAGGAACTGGACGGAGGGACACACAATAAAAAGGGTGAAAGGTGAAAACTGAAAAAAAAAAACATTTTTGTGCGATTCATCGATCAATCGAAAGAATAACCGACTGATTAATCGATTATTAAAATAATCATTAGTTGCAGCCCTAGTGTGAGGAGCTCCTTCAAGCGAGGAGCGATTTCCTGAGCTCCATAAAGGAAGTTCTGGCATCTGGAAAGGATACCTCCTGTAGACCTCCCTTTGGAAATTTTGCAGGTGCATCCCACAGCAACCGCTCTTTCACCACATGTTTTTTTTTTCTATTAATATTTTAAATGTAGTTCATCCTAATTCTTCTGAGAAATCTGAATTGTCCAAAAGGATATGGACTGGATTGAGCTTCACAAGAACTGAATCACTGCTGTGCAGGCCCACCGGTCACCTCGAGGACCTCTCTCTAAGGAAACTATCAGCATCACATGATGCTGGACGCCACACACGTTTGAACCCTAAATACATTTCATGGAATCCAGGAAGAAGGTACAGGGTTCCACTCTGCAAACAGAACCAATATAAAATACCTTCATCCTTCTGTTTATCTCCCTTATTAATGATTTAGGAAAGAGAGAAGAGCTGGAATACAGGAGGCCTCTGAGGACCTGTTGATGGACAGCTTTGAACAAAAGCGGTGGTGACTCAATCCGACGTGTGTGAAGATGATTGGATGCTGATGTGACGAATGTTTATGTTTTTTCGTCTATGCTAATTATGCGGCATTTTAATGACTTAGACGGACTGATTGTTGTAGCAGCTTTCCAGAATTTCTCTCAATGGAGACTAAATAACAAAAAATCCTGAACTTATGATTGGAAACAGCTCGCAAAACCGTTGCAGGTGGATGTCTTCTTGATGCTAAAATAAAAAAACAGTTCACATACAATAATTTAATTAAACTTATTTTAGCTAAAGGGGCACAGACAACCCAGTTTTACTAAAATGGTCAGAACTAATTAAACTGTGACAAAAAAATTAGGCCAAAATACAAAAACACCAGAAACAAAACCTCTGCGTTCACATTCAATAAACCAACCTTTTAACAAGAAACAGTCAACTGTTAAATCTTTTAGAAAATGAGAAAGAACGGGGAGAATAGATATGAAGTGAGCTGTGATATCCAGTCCTCAGGTCTGTTGTGTGATCATTTCACAGCCTAAATGTCCAAAGGTCAGCTGTTAATAATGGCAAACCCCGAGGAGTGACCGTATGCAAATGTGTGTGTGTGAGAGGCAGACAGTGAGAGTGAGGGCTTGCATGTCACACCTTTCTGCTCTAAATGCCACGTAGTCTGCCGTTAGTGTCACCGCTGTACCGTCCCCCACAAGGCTGGAAGATCAGGAAGCGTTTGGAAATTTAATCCGACACCGAGCAGTTTCACGAGCAGCAATCCATGCGTCAAGAGGCCCACGTTGTGCTCCAACTACTCTCTGCTTTGCTTTCCAGCTAAATGCAACAGCAACAACTGTCAAACGCTCTATGATCCCGGCTTTGTGGCACACGGACCAACTTCAACTAAACAAGGCTGTTTTAAAACAAGGACTTTATCTGATTCTACCGGACAAATCAATGTTTGGAAACTTTTTAAGAAACCAACGTCAAATCTTAGTATCTAACATCATAAGAAACTGCATATTTTCCCATGGAAATAGAAAACAGTCGTCTGCTGTGTGTGTGAAGTGCCGTCAGGTTACACACACATCCGCATCCCCTATATGAACTCATTGTTAGCGTTGGGCATCGAGTCTTAAGAATCAACTGGAACCGGGACCGATATATTGATTCATCTGGAATCGTTCAGATTTTTAAAAGTCGATTCCTGGTTTCGACACTCAGTGACACTCAGTCTGCTAACTGGAGGAAGATGTCCATGGTTGCGTGCGCGCAACCATGGACAGTATGCCGTGATTGAAAGTGTGGCTTAATTTAAAAAAAATAAAATAAACGACCAGTCGGCTCAGCGCAACACTTGCAATAAGATTATATCATGCAAAGGATGGTGCGAACCAGCATGATCAGACACCTCCGGATTCATGGTGCAAAGGTAACAGAGTCCCCTGTACTTGACGCGCTGCGCCAGCCTTCCTCTGCTGCCTCTTCCTCCAGCTCCGACACTGCAGTCAGAATCAGGTCAGTAAAACAATAAAACACGTCTTCTACCAACACTGAGGCAGCTCACAAGTAAAACCTGAAGAGCGCCACAGGAAGGTTACAGCAGACAATGGGAAAAAACTTTTCCCAATCCTGAATCCTGAAGTTTAGATTAATCACCTGACGGCACAGTCCAATCACCGACTCCAAACATCAACATAAAGGCAAAAAAAAAAATGGAAAAGTTTCCCTTATGGTGGAAATAAGGAATAAATGAAAAAACTCTCTTCTCTTGGTATGAGAGTATACAGGTCCTTCTCAAAATATTAGTATATTGTGATAAAGTTAATTATTTTCCATAATGTCATGATGAAAATTTAACATTCATATATTTTAGATTCATTGCACACTAACTGAAATATTTCAGGTCTTTTATTGT
>JAHUTJ010066745.1:0-10863 GCA_036250325.1 Characodon lateralis
CACACTGCTCCTCCTGAAGCCGGGGTTCGACTATCGGCCGGACTCTCCTCTCCAATACCCTGGTGTAGGCCTTACCAGGGAGGCTGAGGAGTGTGATCCCCCTGTAGTTGGAACACACCCTCCGGTCCCCCTTCTTATGAAGGGGACCACCCCAGTCTCCCAGTCCACAGCCTAATTACTGTATGTTTCATTATTATTAATACAAAGTAAATTAAGTCTTTTTGACATGGTGGCTCTTATCTTAAATGCAATGATTATTAATCGATGCTAACATCTCTGTGTATTATACACATGAGCCGTATTCTGCTCAGGCGAAATATGATTGGATTTCCAAACTCTTGAGCTTACTGACCTGTAAAAGTCAAAGGCCTCTGTTTTTTGGGCTAAGTCCTCGAGGGAGATGTCAGTGTTGGACCAGAAGGGGACATCGCCCATCAGCCTCACCAGCTCGTCTAGCTGCCCTTGCAGCTTTTGAACGATGGCCACATAGTCCGTCTGGTCCTGGAAAGTTGTCTCTAACTGGGCCAGGTTCTCCTCCACGGTCTGGTTTAAGGCTAAGGCATTGTCTGACACCTAGAAACAAAATCAAATAACATTCAGGAAGTCAATCAACTGTATTTATATTTGAGATTTTAGGGTCAAACGTTTAGTACTCTTGGAGGTGGCTCACCAGTTTCTCCACTCCAGACACAGTGCGGTTGGCGTGACGAAGGGAGTATGCCAGGCGACTGGCTCCATCACTCGACTCCCCATTTCCATAGAATCCAACCGCGATTCCAGCACTAGACGAAAACAGTAGACAATAAACAATTTCTTTGATTCCATATAGAATCATTCATACGGATATAACCCATAGTAGAGCATAAGGTCTTGCTGCATAACTAAAAGTCAGGCTACAGAGTTGTTGGTTGCAGTTCATCTGATGGCCACCAGAAGGCAGCCCTGAGTTCTCAGATTTCACCCTAAAGCCTCAGGCAAACGCAGGACTACCAGGGATGATTCACATGCACGCTCACACACATGCACACATGCACGCTCACACACAGTGTACACAATAATTGGGTCACCAGACCACAAATAATGGGATCCCTCTGCAGGGCCCTGCCCACATTTATACAGCACACATGCAACAATATTTGGGGCTCTTCACACATACAGACATTTCCCTACACATCAACAATGCAGCCATTTTTTCTATTTTCTTGTCCTATCTAATCCATTCCTCCCCCACTCACCCTCCTTTAACCCCACTATGCTTTTATATCCCCCCACACCCTGTGAAAGCTTGTGTGCCCCCCCTCACTCTGCCCTTCTTTTGTGAGTTTTGTGTACACAAGTCTCCTTTACCCTCTGCACTGAAGCCGCTGCTGCTGTCTGCATGCAGGCACTATTTAAAGAGATAAATTTATGGCCATTGTTCAGACAATTCATTCAGGCTCATTAGATATTTAATAGCTCCATTATACATCTGCGGTTATGATGTACATATATCCTTGGATGTCTGTTTGCAAGAGCCTTTTGCTCTCTGTATGTTGATGAGCTGTTAACCATCGTCTAGTAATTTCTTCAGCCACCCTTGTACCTCTACACAGCAATTTATTTCCTTATTCCATTCAGTTTTTCATCCTTTTCCTTTTTCTCAATTTAGGTTTAGTCAAGGTGGTTTAATGCCTGTTGGTCCTATCCGGAGATTTACTTAATTGACGGAGCCAATTAATCGACTGCAATCATAAATATTTAGATCAATGGGAAACAACAGAGAAAAATCACATACATCAAGGGTACCTCAAAGGAACGAACTGCAAGTGGTTCTAAATGATGCTAGAAACATACAGCTGTATTTTATTCTCAGCATTAGTCCATTTAAGCTGAAATGAGCTGACCTCATGAGCGGAAAATGCGCTGCTGCACCTAAATGAGGACATCAAAGCGTGTTCAGATGGAGCTCAGCAGATGAGCTGGAAATGCAGCAAAACGTTGTTTATAATGAATTCTAGGTTTAAACAAATTGAGTCATCTGAGTCCCAAAGAACGTGTTGAATTAGTAGGAAACAAACAGAACACAGAAACTGATATTTCATCCGAACACAATGCAGCAAACACATACACAAAACCACAGCAGACTGCTGAACGGCAGCTCATACAGGTGGCAACTAGAGATGAACCGATCCGGCTTTTCCAGGGAAAAAAATGATTTTCAAGTTTCCTGAAGGTCTGACCTGCTCATTTGGGATTTTACAAAACTCCAATTAAATTGTTTTTATTAACGACAGTATAACATAAGAGAAAAATGTGCTGCCTGTCCTTTGATAGAGATAGGAGTTTAGAATCTAACAGAACATTTCTTTCTGTTGTTCTTCTTCAGACATGCTGGTTATGTTTTAATGTAGCCTGGTCCTCTCAACCGGCAGGCCTTTTTCTGTCCAATAACACCACACTGGCACACAAATGAAGGAAGTCCACATGTTGTCGGCCTGCAGCCAAAAATAGGATATGATGTCATATTAAATGGTGGACAAAGAATTACACACTCAGGGAAATATGAAAAAAGCGTGCACAAATGTTCTGATCCATATCAAATACTCTGTAAGAATATTATAACAAATCATAAAGTATTCAAAATCTACAAAAACCCTTTCACCCTGTGTCAAACACCCACATTCAGAAAGCTTCCCATGGCTGTATTATTCATTTGTCGAATCTGCATCAAATCTGCTGCTGTCTCCATGGCAACCTTTCTAGGCCAGGGAGAGGGCCGAAATGGGGAGTAATAATAAATAAAGGCCGAAAGAGATGGAGAAGTGAGAAGGGAAGGGAGCAAATGTCCCAAGCTTAGAAACAGAAAAGTGATGACAGTGACCGAAAGAGGAAGAGATTCCTAGTCTATTAACAGGCCGGCGTCTTCGTCTGCACCGTTGTGTGCTGACAGGAGCATGTAGGTCAGCATCAGATCTGCTACCTGGTCGCTGGGATGAAAGATCTCAGAGTTTGTAAGCAGAGAGCATCAGATGAACAAAAGCTAACAGACTTTCTCCCAATTACACCACATAAGATTTAGGTTTACGAACGAATGCTTGACCTGGACGGTTTACATTTAGTCATGTATACATGTCTGCTTTCAAATAATAACGCTGTGATTTCTGGTCAGTGGATCAAATATAGTTTAAATGCATAATGTGCTCCCTTTGCATCAATACAATCAATATCAAAAATAACACACACTGATCAGCTGTGCATTTATAATCCTGGCCAAAGAGTGGCATGTTGGGGGGTCACCAATTCTCCATAACAATTACCTGTACAACCATTAAAAAACGTTAACATGTGGAACTGTGTGTTTTGCAGAACGCTTCCACACACGAGCTGTTTGGTCTATTTAAGGCAGAGCAGATAGTCTGATTTGCTTCAAGCAGCAGTGAAAGCTAATCTGAACTTTGGTGTGGGCAAAACAGGCGAACTCTGGTGCACCTGGATTTGTGGGTCTCAGTTGACCTGAGAGAGATCCCTGATTGTTCGTTCACAGTGGGAAAGCAAACAACTATCCAGAACACAATAAAAGACAAAGTAAACCGAAGCAATAGCTCTTGAAATATTATCACATATGTGATCTGGAAGGTCGCCATAGTCCCTGTCATAGTCTCTCCCTCTGTCTTCTGCTTGCTGCCAAGCTTATGGCAGCATGTTTTAACATTTAATACCAAGGGAGGGTCTTTACATCAAACATCCATAAATCAATTCTTTATAATAGAAATCTACGTTTCACATATCCAGAATGGCATTCTTCCGATCCACAATTAACATTTCAGCCATTCCAAATGTGCGTTCATGTGTAATGGGTTTGCTGCTGCACATTTCTACACACACATTCTTCCCCTCTACATCAAACATCATGCATGGCTCAAATGTAATTCTTATTGGACAAACTCTAATTTCAGATGTCTATAATTGAAATGGAAAGCAGAGAGTTTGGTGTGTTTTTGATTAAATGTTGAAATGGTTTGCCATACTGGGCAGTTTCTTGTGATAGCGCCCCAAACTCGCAGGATGAACATGGATGAACAAGATGAACATGTGGAAAAGCACCTCATGCCCACTACTAAGTAGAGTGGAGGATCTGTGATGCTGTGGGCCTGCTTCTCGTTTTAAAAGCCCTGGAGGTTGAGTGACATAGGGAACTCTTTGAAACAGGAGGAAATTTCAAATTAAAGTTAGGTAGATTTTACTAGAAATAAAGAAAATAGTTCCCAATCTGGTGTTTCAGCAGAATAATAATCCAAACACATGATCAAATCAACACAGAAATGGTTTCCAACAAAACAAAACGAACTGCCTTCCCCATCGTACGAATCATCATACCTAAATCCTGCTGATAATCTGTGACGTAAGCTCAAAGCAGAAGAGCAGTCAAAGATCGCTCCTATTAGTGATATCTAAGATGAACAAAGAGGGTTAAACAAAGTATCATCAACAGGGTTGCCAAAGAATAGGTGCCACCTGTAAATATTAAGTACTATTCCAGATTATGCTGCAGCTCTAAAAGATAAATGTAATTCAAAACGTTTAGCTCATCTTTACCCTGCATGACCACACACAGATGGTGTGAGAGTGCACTCTATTACAATGCATTATTCTCCCGAGAAAACATACATCCTGGCATTCATGTGGAATAACTGACCCATTTCTGCGACTTAAAAGAAGTTGACACAGGGCAACCCTCCTCCCCTGCGTTAATTCCCAAAACCGAGCTTTCCAATCAGGCACACAGTGTTTTTACATTTCTAATTGTTATAAACAAGGTCATATTCCACATGTGTGATTTGGCCATCCTGAGCGCAGACTTCTGCTTCCTTTCTTCTCTTTGTCTTTTGTGTATTTATGAATGTAAAGGTCTGGCTCTCAAATTATACACCCATAGAACTAGTTCTACTGTGTTTAGACAAATAACAGACATGGGCCTGAGTGACAAATAATTTCAAGTCAACTGTCAGTAATTACAGGCACCTCCTGTGTAAACTGAAGCCCCAAAGAAAAATAGCTGGCTTGTTAGTGGAGCAAAGCACAGAAAGGAGCCCTGGTCACACTACGGCAGATGTGAAAGCACAAACCGGTCAGCCTACATTAAGATTCAGAGTAAGTCATGGTGATTAATCTACGTGGGGAGATTTAAAAGATCATCAGGGGAAAGTTAGAGACTCCAGGCTGCAGGGCAGAGGGCAATTCTTTAATCTAGACAAAGATGAACTGGACACTTGGGAGCCGCCACTACAGTGTGTGCCATGGCAGCAAAGCAGCAGTTAAACATACTCAAACCGAACGTTTGAGTATGCTTTCATCCTTTAGCCTCTCACCTGCAGACGAGCGTGGCGATGATGACGCACCAAGCGGTGCAACAGCAGTCAGCGCTGGGCTGCTGGGAGTGCGAATGGGAGTGTGAGGAGTCTTGCTTCTTGCATCTTCGGCAGCAAAGCCAGAAGGAGTAGATGAGCAGGAAAATAAGGTCCAGGCCCAAACACAGCAAAGCCACAGCACCGATGAGCAAGACAGACTAAAGAAACGAAGGAGGGAGAAAAAATGATAGTACAACTTACATTTATTAATAAACATAGTAATTATATTTTTTCACCAAAGTTTGGCCATTACAGTCAGCGCACAAAAGAGTCCCATTCCAGACTTGGCTTAATCACAGGGAAGCCGACCATTTAGGATGCGGATACAGAACACAGGAAGCCTGTTAGCTGATATGAGCAGAAAGCAGATACACAGATAGGCTGCATGATTTAGCAGTGAGGTTGTAACAAGACCTCCAGCTCACGAGACGAGACAATACATGATACAATACGAGACAAGAATTTAGCTGCATTATGGAGAAAACTTAAAATCCTATTGGTTTTGTTTTATAACAGAGTAAATGTGTCACATACAGTTTGAAAGAATCTTTAATCAGTGTTAAATAATACATTTGACTTCCATGCGGTTGTCTTATTCTAACCAAACACCAAAACAGCAAAGAAGCTGCTTATTTATTTGTGTTGTGACAAATTTTAAAGAGTCTCTGTTCAGTGTAAAATTGTCCAGGTCAGATTTGATAAGTTCGGTTATTTTAGATAATAGAGACAGATGTGATCAAATGAGGTCCCGACTCAAAAAACAAAACTTGTAAAAACACCTTTAGTTTAGGAAGCTTTAAATCAGAGACGCCAACTTTTTGCAGTGTGGGCAGGTGTCGGGTCCTGATGGAAAATGAAATCGGCACCTCCATAAAGCTTGTCGGCAGGAAGACGTATTAAGGGCTCTACAATATCTAGGTAGACGGCTGCGCTGACTCTGGACTTGATAAATCATAGTGGATCAATGGCAGCAGGTGTCATGGCTCCCCAAATCATCATTGACGGTGGGACCTTCACACTGGACCCTAAGCAACTTGGGTTATGTGCCTCTCCACTCATCCTCAAAACATGGAACCTTAATTTCCAAATGACATGCAAAATTTACCAAATCTGACAATAGGATTTTAGACCACTAAGCAGCAGTCCAGTCCTTTTTCTCCTTAGCCCACGTAAGACA
Organism: Characodon lateralis; assembly: GCA_036250325.1. Classification (NCBI taxonomy): domain Eukaryota; kingdom Metazoa; phylum Chordata; class Actinopteri; order Cyprinodontiformes; family Goodeidae; genus Characodon; species Characodon lateralis. The sequence goes on from JAHUTJ010066745.1 coordinate 6,565, forward strand.
CTTCTGATCTCTGGAGCTCAGCAGTAGCCTAACAGTTGTGGCCAATAACTTGAAGTTCTCACTCCAGCTGCAGTCCGCATCTTATGAATTTCCCCAAACGTCTTGAGTGTAATTTGCTTCAAAATACACTCAAGACTGTCTTTTTTCCCTACACTTTCTTCTTCCACTTAATGTTCCATTACTATGCTTGGATAAAGCTCTTTAAACAGACAGCTTCTTTGGCGATGATCTCTTAAGGCTTACCCACCTTGTGGATGGTGTCAATGCTAGATACCTGCCAAGTTGCCCGTGATGTAAGCAGATTGACCTGCATGATATGATTTACAAAAATATCCGTAAAGGAAGCGTTCATGGCTTCATGTTTATCTAAAAACTAAAATCTGATTATAAATACAACAAGGTGTCAAGGCCCATAATAGTATCTTACACTTTCTTCTCCAGATGGAGTCACAAGCCGACAGAAACTGGTTAGCACTCTGTGAGGTAGACTCTGATGAGAAATAACATGGCGTTTTCAAATGTGCAAGAGAGCGTGGCATGAGATCTCCTTGCATCAGGTAAATAAAGTATACTCAGCATTTTATGTTTTTCCACCAAATCCTGGCCTGATACACTCAGTCCACAAAAGAATTCAGTTCCGGATTGGTCTTTATCACTGGGAATAGGACCATTTAGGATGTGGATAAAGAATACAGGAAGCCCGTTATCGGAAACTAGCAGAAAGCAGATATGAAGATGGGCCACATGACAGGGCACACAACCATAGCGCACATACAAGTGGAGCTCCTCTCTTGAGCCATTTACAGTTGGAAAATAGTGGCTGAATGTTTGATGTACACCAAAAGTAAGCAGCAGCACTGCTTTGTATCGCATTTTGTGCGTCAAACAATCACACCTCCATGGAGGGAGTGGGAGTGCTGCTGTTCGGAAGCTGCATGCGATAAAGACCAACCACACAGATCACTCAACCTCCTAAAGCTTTGAAGTGCAGAGCAAGGCCAGGGTGGTGGGGGAGACAGAACAGAGAAGGGGGAACTGAATCTAGAAGACAAAGGACACAAGGAAGAAGATGTGAAAGAATGTCTAAACTGTAGACTAAAAAAAAGAAGTGGATAAAGAAGGAGATGAGAGCTGTTGCAGCGAGTGCTGAAATCTTTTTTTGGCACCTAAATACACTGAGATGTTAATTTTCCTCTCCCATATGGAGTTGCCTTTGCACAGCAACACCATGCAGAGACACAGGACCGCATCTAACATCTTCATCTGCAAGACTACTTACATCAGACAAAGATCTCCTGCAACAGAGCTCCTCATTTAGAAACAGCAGCAATGCAATTCTGGGAGACCCCGGAGAGTAACACAATCTGACTACGTCTCCAAGATCTTCCCAGAGCTTCCTGCAACTCCAGCCTCTGAAAGGCTTTTTGCATCAACTATGAAATTTCTCCTGTCTGACAGACCGTTTTAGTGGGCTGGGAGACATATTCATGCTTACAAGAACAATGTAGGTGTTGGCAGGTGTAATCTCTATACCATGTTAAATATGTATTGTCCCATTATCATAGCCTTTGCTAATAAACACAAAGTACTCAAAGTTAATTTTTACTAACTAGTTTAAATGAAAGACAATGGCGTCCATCTTGTCTTAAGAGAGATTTATTTTCTAAATGGATTAAAACAATTTAAAGCAACTGATATTGTTATATTAAACCTTGATATTACACCTTTTCTTAATATTAAGGAGCCCGACAGTTAAGGATTTCCTGCTAACATGTATTGTGACAGATGTGTAACTTCAGCAGCACAATATCCACATATGGAGAGCTATGGCCATACTTACCTGTATATATATATATATATATATATATATATATATATATATATATATATATATATATATATATATATTTGTCTCGAAAGACANGATCTATCGCGATATATTTAGATATATATATATATATATATATATATATATATATATATATATATATATATATATATATATATATGTGGCTCATCAGTCATCTAGCCTTGCATATCATAAAGAAACAAACTTCAACGTATTAAACGCTAACCAGTGCATAACTGTGAAGTGGGTTTTTATTTACAAAGCTTTGTTTATAAACCTGAAAAGGTGTAAGATGCTTTTGTTTTCAGCCACCCCGAATCAACACAGCCACGAGTGTTTTGGGGTATGCCTCTACCAGCTTTACACATCTGGAGACAAGCTGTCTTTTCTAAGTAGCTGAAGGTCAGTTGGATTAGTTGGTTAGAGAGTTGGAGTGTTATTGAACAGCAATTTTAAATTTTTGCCAGAAATTCTCTGTTGGATTTAGATCTGGACTTTGACTAGTCCATTTTAACAATGCTATGGTCTAAACTAAGGATGTTCAACCTGAAGCAAATGAATGACTCATTACCAGGCCTTTGCAGCTGCTTGCAGGTTTTCTTTCAGGACTGCCCTATATTTAACTCCATCCATCGTTTCATCAACCCTACAAGTTTCCCTAAAGAAAACAGACATGGTGTATTTGGGGTGAAGTGTGTAGTCAGCTTCCCACCAGACACAAATAGGCCAAAACGTTTCATTTTGCTCTCACCTGACTGTTTGCTGTGTCCGCTACATGGCCAGCGTTACATTGTGGGCCCTTTGGGTGCTTCTCTTTCTGCCCAGCCCGTCACTTTAGAGTGTTAAACTAGTCTTCTCAGACCTCAACCCTGCAACTATCAGATGCATTCCTGGTCCAACACACTTCAAATAAATGGCTGAATTAACTACTCAGTAGGCAGTCAAGTTCCAGGGTCCTGTTAATGACCTAATTATTTGAGTCAGATTCCTGCAGGACACCAGCCCTTGACGACTGGAGTTTGACAACCATGGTTTGGTTGGACAATTGTGTCATGTTAGGTCTGTAGCATTTTGAGATGATGGATTACATGGTGCTCTGTCAGATGTTTAAAACTTGAGATATTGTTTTTATAACCTTCCCCTCCTTTAGCTTCTTCACAACTTCATCCCTGACCTGTCTGCTTGGTCTTCATGGTGTTGTTTGTTTACTAATGTTCTTTAACAAACCTCTGAGGGCTTCCCAGAACTACAGGTGGACTCATGAGCCTTCTGAAGGACATTACTTGCACTTGATTTAATTTGTTTATCAGAATAAAAAGGTGGCTCACCACACATTTCAGATTTTTATTTATGCAAATTTATACATGCATCATTTTTGCCCTTTTGCACCACTGTGTTGGTCTACCACATAAAATCCCAATAAAAATATATAAAGAGCTTCTGGTCGTTACGTTCCAAAATGTAAGAAGGTTTAATGAGTCTGTCTGGTACCGCTTCAGCTTTCAGCTATGGTCTAATGCTATTTATTCCATTAAAAAATAAATTGCAACTTACACACAATTGACAGCAGATCATTTTAACTGAATAAATTTACTGAAATTATGTTGTTGTTTTCTCCAGATCAAACAAGGTGGAGGTAATGCTCCTATCTGCTCTGCCAGGTTAAAGAGGATGACCGTGGTGGATCAGGAAAGGATCCTGATGGGAGAGGAGAGGGACAAAAGCTCTGCAGATTCTCAGTGTCTGGTATCATCCTGTGTTATTATCTATAGGATTACTACTGGAGAACTTGTGCTTTGGTAAAGCCATACTAAGCACCACCTACGCATTGTTACGCCTCTTGCGTCTTTAAAATCAGCTACAGCTAATATAACGAGCAAACTGAATAAAGCTTTTAAAAGAACTGAAAAGAAATGTCATACTTTACAACCTTTTTTTAATAACCTCTTTAATAATTCAAAATTAATAGAAAAACTACCTTTCCGTACTTGGGTTTAATCCGTTAAATGAACCTTGGATTTCTATTAAAACCTCAGTGGGGACCAGCTCTCTGCAACAGTCACCCTCCTCTCAGTCAGTTTGATGGCGTCTAGATTAACTGTCAGGCTGACAAACCGTCAGAGCAGATTAGGCGAGGCTGAATTAGCTGCTAATTAGCATGGTGAGCTTGGCTATAAATGAGTGCGCCCACTGTAATGTCGCAGTGTGTGAGCGAGCATCAACCCTAATGGAGATCAGCTTGCAGGCTGTGGGAGGGGCTAAAACGTTAAACACCAAGGCACAGTGATCTACTTTCAATCTGTCCCTGTAAAATGTGTGTGACTGTGTGTGTGTGTGTGTGTGTGTTTGGGCTGACAGGATCAATCACTTCCACTTCTGTGAGTTGCCCTTGCTCTGCCAGACTGTGTGTTATCATCTGTAGTCTGGATTCGTGTAGGACTGAGCTCAAC
>JAHUTJ010066746.1:0-21708 GCA_036250325.1 Characodon lateralis
CAGTTTGGCAGTGAGTCAGTAATGGTGTGGGGTGGCATTTCTTTGGAGGGCTGCATGGCCCTCCATGTGCTCGCCAGAGGTAGCCTGACTGCCATTAGGTACCGAGTTGAGATCCTCAGACCCCTTGTGAAACCATATGCTGGTGCGGTATGCCCTGGGTTCCTCCTAATGCAGGACAATGGTAGACGTCATGTGGCTGGAGTGCAGCAGTTCCTGCAAGATGAAGACATTGAAGCTATGGACTGGCCCGCCTGTTCCCAGACCTGAATCCGATTGAGCACATCTGGGACATCATGTCTCGCTCCATCCACCAACGTCACGTTGCACCACAGACTGTCCAGGAGTTGGCGGATGCTTTAGTCCAGGTCTGGGAGGAGATCCCTCAGGAGACCATCCGCCGTCTCATCAGGAGCATACCCAGGCATTGTAGGGAGGTCATAGAGGCACGAGGAGGCCACACACAATACTGAGCCTCATTTTGACTTGTTTTAAGGACATTACATCAAAGGTGGATCAGCCTGTAGTGTGCTGATTTTTGTGTGATTTTGTTGTCAGCACATTCAACTTTGTACAGAACAAAGTATTCAATGAGAATATTTCATTCATTCAGATCTAGGATGTGTTATTTGAGTGTTCCCTTTATTTTTTTGAGTGGTGTATATGAACAGAGCAACCTGCATTCATTGTTCTCTTCCAACAGAAAACCTTTCGAGTGACCTCAATATTTTGGTTGGAGGAAGAGAACATCTACCTCAGGCTCGAGGGATGAACTAATGTTGATGACACATTACCTGATGACAAAGAGCTGTTTCTTTATCACAAATAGTTTGTTTGGTTATCAACATGCAAAAAATCAGACTTGTGCATATGAATACGTGTATTTTGCATATATGACTTATTTCATGAAATTTTACTTTGACGTTCAAGCCAGAGATTTTTTTCTGGCTTGTTCCAAATGCTGTTGGGCTGGATGTCATGATGTCCGATCGCTGCACCAGGATCAATTTTAGCTCAACAACATGTATGCACAATTTAATTCAAAGTGAAAGTTTTAAATTTTTTTGAAATTTGGACTTTCTGTGGATTTTTCAGGAAGTTTATTGCAGAGCTTAGGAGTATTTAAACTAAAAGTGGCCTCCCCTTATTCGGTTCTGGTTCTGGAAACACTGAGTGAACAAGTCTCAGATGGTAATACCATGGTAATACCATATAAATTAAGCTACAGGGAGCATGTAGATTTTGAAAGGGGGCTGAGAACGGAGCCTTGAGGTACATCCCCTGATTTTTGTCTGCAGAGATTTTAAATTTGCAAATGTCAAATTTACAAACGGATTACGTTGGATTTTTGCGGGGAAATGATCTTAATTAAAGGGGTAAAAAGCTCATAAAATATACAGGTTGAGACGAGAAACATTTCCAACAGTGTGGAAGCAAAATAAATCATTTCTAATTGCTATTTACAAAAACCATCTCACCCCTCAACATATTAGGCTTTAAATTAGGTCATTATCTTCTTGTTTTTACTTTCTCATGATTTTTATCTCTGTGGAAAAGGAATTTAAATAAAAATCAAGCATTGTTACAAACAATCGTTGAACTTCTATGATTCTTTGCTCCTCACCACACACCTCACTGGGCCAGTGAAATGTTGTAAGAATGTTAATTTGGTTATAATTTCCATCCCATTCACATGGAAACCTGGCCACTCTATTTAAATTAGGCCTCCTGAAGCTTCTTCGGTTCCAGAATGCCCCTTCATCTCCGTGTTGGATCATGTTTTCCTGTGAACACAGAGGCCAGTAACCCGAGCCTCTGCAGGCAGGCCAACATTGGACCAAGCAGAGTCTCTTCTTCGCTCTCACAAAGTGGGGTATTTCCAGGTGATTGTGGTCACACGGACCAAGGATGATGCTCATTGGCTAAACCTGCTGTCCATCATATGTATGTAAAGTTGGGCCAGCAGCAGAGAGAATCTAGAAAGGTGTGGCAGAGATGTTTTGTTGTTGGATCGTCTTACCTGGTGAGGTGAAAACAGAATTTACATTTTTCTGAATGTAACTATCTTCTGAAGATCTTGTGGTGGATTACTTTCAGAAGAATTATCTTTGACCCTGAGGGATCATTCTCCTGAGGACCACAGCTGGAATAGAACCTGTTCATCTTATGCCGTCTCTTTGTGATATTCTGAGTAGATACCGGCGGGTGCCTCAAACGGAGGCTGATGGAACGTTCAACTATAACCGAGCCACAAACAGACGATGCTTCCTCAGCTGTGGTAGGTCGAACCTTCAGGCAAGACTGAGGGAGGCACAAGGCAGGACTATCTTTTATATGCTGGGGTTTCAAACTCCAGTCCTCGAGGGTCGGTGTCATGTAACCTTCAGATGTATCTCAGCTTCAGAGCACCTGAATCAAATGATTAGGTCATTAAGGGGTCTTCGCTGCATGCTGAGGAGGTAATTCAGCCATTTGATTAATCTGTGCAGGGACAGGGATACGTCTAAACGTTGCATGATACCAGTCCTCGAGGAATAAAGTTTGAGACTCCAGTGTTGTGGTTTCAGGTAAAGATATAATCATCCCGTTTGGTCAGGGCTTTGCAAATATGTCAATATATTTAAAATCTAAAAAAAAATAAAAACACAAATTCCTAAATTTCTAAAGTAATAATTTCTCTTGTTACTTGTATACATTGGTACCATGTTACAGTCGGATCAAAAACAAAATAAGCTGTTGACTATTAGTATCGTCTTCCTCCATGTTTCTTTCAAACACATTTAGCAATAAAGATGCAGAACCTAGTGACTAGTCTGTTAGCAATGAAAAAAACTCACCACTGCCTTCAAACTGGTTCTGTTGGGTTAGTTTACAGCTCCAGAACCTTTCCACCTATTGTGATTATTTATTCATTGCTTGTTATGTTCGGTGGACATTAAGGTCCTTCTCTGTAGAAATCAATTAAAAAAAGAAAACTTCTCAGGTCAGAGAGCACTGTGATTTATAGAATCTCTCCACTTTATGTAGTTCTTCTCAGAACATGTAAAAAGGCTGCTTTATTTTACATTTTGCTGCATTTTGCCACCTGCTGTGTGACAACAGGTGGTCATGTTAGAGCTTCAGGTTTGCTTCAATGCGTCCTCACCTTTGTTGCTGGGTTGCAGTGGGATGATGGATCTGATCGGCTGTAATTGCCTCTCCTCAGCCAGCTGAGTTAGCCGCGTCTCATTGTAATTCATCAGTCTTCGTGCTCGCCACAGACTTCTGCAGCCCCGCTGTGCGCCGTGATTATGCCGCCCTCTCTGCAGATTCATCGCCGGACACTAAAATTGATGCATTGCCTCTATTACTGTATTGCAGGCACGATGCCCTCAGCCAGAAAGGACTTAAATGTAATTCAAACTTGCTGTCATTAATTTTCTGCTGTCGGCTCCTCCTTTAAAGCAAACAACTGTTTTCAGTTACCTGCTGCAAATGTGAGACGTTTAAATCTTGATGACCATTCCAGAAGCTTATTGCTACCCTGCTTTATTCATAGGGGAACAAGGTTTAATGTTTGGGGTGTTGTCCTGTTGGAGCATGGGTCCAAGTTTCAACCACCTGACCCAGACTGTCCCTCTGGCATGAAGGGACGTTGGTTAGGATGTTCAGGAACCACCAAGGCTCAAGCCTTCCATGAACTGGAAGCTGGTAGAACACCAGTACCGCCGTCCACAGTAAAGCCAGTTGTACATCACCGTGGATCTTTACACAAATGTTATTTTTGTTACAAGGATTTTAGAAGCGTTTGGATCTTTGATTTCCACTGATGGGATTTCAGTGTAGAAAGGACTGATGTGAAATCAGGCAGTTGACCCTCCAGCCCGAAATACTTTAGGGACTTAAATAAAACAATGACATCATATAAATTTACTTGAAAACAGAATCTTCAAATATTTCTGTGGAAACATTTCAAATGAACTCCTCGTCTTTTCAGCTTAATTATCTTTATTTAATCTTTTTGTTGTTTAAGTCATCTTATTTTTTTGTCCACAGCATCCTATACCTCATTTCATTATTTATGCATCAAAGATTTATTTATTTTCCAACCCAAAGCAGCACTATTTATGAATTTGTTGTTCTTGTTTCATTTGTGTATATTCATTTAATTTTCATCCCCCATTTATTTATTTATTTATTTCATCAATATAATTAGGGCAGTATAAATAATTCTAAATGGATGAAATGGCATATATGTCCTGTAAACTCTGATAGACCCAGAGGTGAGTCAGACGGGCCTTGCTGGGTTCTGCAGCATCTTCCAGATCTCCAGTCGACCTGTCGTCTCCTCTGTGACTTTGGCTTTCTTACCTCTCGCTGCAGAGCCGTGACTCTGACTCATTGCTGCTTATTGACTCACCGGCTGCACCCCATAATACTAATTCATGTTAGTAAGAAGGCGTGCCCTGTCACGACCCACTCCTGAATACAGTGGAAGTCAGGATTGTGTCTGCATGAGTCATGTTGGGCTGACAGCTCCAGAAACCAGTGTGAGTTCTTTACGTTTGGCTGAAAGTTTGAAGCCTCCTCTAAAAAGGAGGCTTTTAATCTGCAGCATCTGTTGAAAATAAAGAACATCATGGTCTTCTGTGCTAAGACCTTTCTTTTTGTCTCATATTCCCAGGGGTTTGTGGCTGCTGTGGGCCTCTGAGGCCGAGGTACAAGCGACTGGTGGACAACATCTTCCCAGAAGATCCTAAAGTAAGTTCAAACATGCAGTGAAGAAGAACCCCATTAACAGCTCCAAACAGCTCCCATCCCTTCCTGTTTCAAGGGCTGAATGGATCTGTTCTGAATTAGTGGTCCAGTTTATTAATATAGCACATTTAAAAATCGCTGCAGGATAGGCCTGATTAACACCAACATGTAAAGAGTTCCAACAATCCAGATGGGATGCAATAAAAGTTTGGATCATCCATTCAAAGGCTTTAACAGATAAAAATGGTTTCACTTTAGATAAAAGCCTCAGTTTATAAAAGGATTACTGTACAACTGAACCAATCTGTTTATCAAAGGTAAAATTAGTCCAATATCCCCCCAGATGTCTAAGGTGCAGCTTAACAAAAGGATCTCTAGGCTATCCGGATCAGAATGAGAAGCACTGTGATCACCAACTGGTCCAAACATGATGACAACTGATGAAAATTAAAGCCTTCCAGGTTTTGACTTCAGTGAGACCCTGAAACACTGGACAATAAAACAATAAAAGTGTCTATTGAATTTAAAAGTCTCTGGCTTTGTGGGACAGTGAATATGAAATTCTCCAACAATATAAATGTGAACATGTTCTGGGCAAAAATGTGCCGAAAAGTTTGGAATAAAATCTCTGTATTTTGGTGGTCTGCAGCGAGAGCTGGGCGGGGACGACCCAACTCAAACATCAGAAGTTCAGAACTTGAATAAGAGTCAGTTACAAGTTATTTCTGATTAAATTTCTTCTTGAAAACAGCCACCAGTCACCCACGACGTGCAGCTGTCCTTGGTGCATTCAATTATCCAGTCAGTGGGTAGAAGCTCAGATAAACAGCTGGACTCACCGACACTCTGCCAGGGTCACGGTTAAAGGCGAAATCAGCAGGAATTAAAGTTGGTTTGCTAGCGATCTAGCATTTATGAGACTCATCCTTAATGGTACCGGCCCAGCTGCAGTCATGGGTTCCCGACCCAGTGGCCGTAAGCTCCGGAGGTCCACTCCACCCAAACGGAGACCCTGTGGAAGCTGGAGGTGGATGATCATAGAGAATCCAGGAACAGGTGTCAGACGGATGTAAACCGGTTTCAGAGAGCCCCATTGAATGATGGTGCCGGTCGTTTCGGGTCAGCATAGAGGCGGAAGTAGGCTGGAAGTCCTGACAGGAGCGGTGAGAGGAAGATGTTCCAGGTTTTCTGACCAGAAGATCCCTTGGCCCGAAGTGTTTGGTGATCATATACTAGCACACACAGACTGGGCCAGATGGATTTATAGCTGCTCTCCAGAACTTTCCTCTGATTATAGAAATTTTACTGAAGTTATTTCAGCCGGGGGGGTGTTCGTTATAAGAGTTTTTATTATCCTTATAGATCTGTTACATCAACGAGCTTTTATGGATGACTGTTGATGAGGGAAGTTTTCTTCAGGAACATATAAAATATAAAATGTTGCCCAAGGGATGGAACAATGTTAAATATTCAGTTTTCTGCTCATTTTAGATCATTTGGGAGGTTTTCACAAACCTGTAGATCTGCTCTGTGCTCCCTGTCAGGATGGCCTCAGTAAGTCCGACATGGAGAAGCTGACCTTCTACGCCGTCTCGGCACCGGAGAAGCTGGACAGAATCGGAGCGTACCTAGCCGAGAGGCTGAGCAGAGATGTGGTGCGACACCGCTACGGGTGAGGACCTCATTTACACTCAGTGGGTTTTAAAAAACAAAAAAACTGGCCGGTCATGGAAGGGAAATGATTGGGCATACATGGAGGTGTCAGGCAGTTACCGTAGCATCCTACAGTCAGTCAGAACAGTCCATTAATGTCAGCAGGCTGAGGATTCCTATAATCTGTGGTTTTAGATGATTCACTGCCTCGTTTTGTGCGTCTTCCATGTTTCCAGCTGATAGTTATAAAACCAGCTCTAAAGACTGAACTGCGTGCAGGTATGTTGTGATAGCCATGGAGGCCCTGGACCAGCTGCTGATGGCCTGCCACTCTCAGAGCATCAAACCCTTTGTGGAGAGTTTCCTGCACATGGTGGCCAAGCTGCTGGAGTCCAGAGAGCCGGATCTGCAGGTCCTGGGAACAAACTCGGTAAGAAGCGCTGATTTCATTTCAAACAGCTTTAATGCTTATAGTGTGTTTTCCTCTTCTGTTGCTGCTTCTTAGCGGTTTGCAAACAGCTTGGTTTGCAGTACCGTTTTACAGTGACTGTAGGTGCCAATAAACATTTTACAAAATAAACTACAAGGTACAGAATCTCTATCCATCCCTGAGACAAATATTTACTGATGTTTTAATTGGAAAAGACCATTTCCAGACAGATATAGTAAAAGGGGAAAGGTTTTCATCACTGTAAAATGTCCTGAGTGTGTAAAAGTCTGAGGCACCGTCCACAAGGAGACAAAAACGGTTCCGAAACAAATCTAACGCCTAAAACACGAGATACACCTGAGCTTGTCTCCATTTGGGCGGGTTCTAAGGTGGAGCTTTGGAAAAGTAGAGAATTGGAATTGATATTTGTTTACGTTTTGGATATGAAAAAAGAAAAAATATTGAGTAGGGGAAAAGTTTGAGATTTCACTTATTTATCATTTTAAAACCTTAAAGATAAATATATTCTAACTGCAGAACATTAAAGTGCTTATAACATTGATTTATCCTTTATTTTCCACAACACAATAAATCATTTTGAGTTTCTACCAGATAAACTCTCATTTTTTTGCCTTTTATATTTTTTCTTCTCAGATTAAAACTGAATTTAAGGATCTTGGACTGAGTTCAGTTTAGATGCCAAATGAAACGTTAAAGCTGCCATTTTTCTGCAATGTTAGGAAATGATTACTTTACTTTAAGGATCTCATCCAAGTTTGTCCAGAAACGTGAAATGCCCCTTTATCAACCACAGATGATAAAACTGGACTGAGAAAATGTTTTGTGCTCTAAAGTCATAAATGCTAGCAGAAAAATTGAGTCTGAAAAAGTTTGGAGTGAAATGGAAATTCCCAAATGATTTGCTCTCATCTCTCTGTAGAAGGATGGACTTCAGATGGTTTGGAAATGTCTTGATAACCCTTCAGATTGCTGAGCAGCAACAGTTGCTTGTCTGGGGTCATTGCTGATGCCTTTCCTTCTTGGCATTGTGTTACCACGCCTGTATGCTCCAGATCTGCTCCTCAGTACCCCAGTGTCCTGCATGTTTTAGGTGTTTCCCTGCTGCCACACACCTGTTTCAAATGAATGGGTGATTGACTGGCTTCTCCAGCACTAGATAGCATGCTAAGGAGGTGATGCTATCATTTGAATCAGGTGTGCTGGACCAGAGATGCATCTGTCACCCCTCAGGACCAGGCTTAAAAAACTCTTCTCCAGAGCTTTTATAGAGCAGATCACCTCACGATGATCTGGTGGTCAGTGCATTTAATCAGCAGCTAGTCTCCCTCTGAACCTTTATGGAAGCAGCTTATGTTCCCTCAGAGCTAATTCAGGTGTGTTCGAGAAAAGATGCATCTAAAGGTTAGGATAGTAGCTCTGGAGGTCTGGACTTGGGCCCCCAGGTCTAGAGCAACCCCTAAAGACTGTTAAAGATGTTCATGCTCTTCATGATGCAAACATATAACTGCAGTTTGGAGGGAAAAACCACAACATTTGCACCTCCTCCTGGAAGAGTTTTACTTTCATATTTAACTAAAAGTTTTATTAGCAGCTAATGAGTTCTCCTGACATTTTAAGCCCCTTTCTGTTCTCACATTAGTGAGACGCATGGTCGCTATCTCTGCAATTATGCTTTAAATGTTTGCCTCCATATTCTGTGCAATATATCCCAGAAAATATGAGCTCATAATCTACAAATTTAAACTCGGACTTATTGCCTTATTTTTACAAAATAGGCCAAAGATGTCAGTTAGCTGCAGCCCAGAGGCTGATGGTGGAGGTTTGGGATCTAATTTTGCTCTCACTCTGGCCCTGTAACAAATACTGAGTAAACGCTAAAATCGTGATGAGCTTCTTAAAGCTGCCTCCAGATCTGAGCTCCATTTTGTTTCCTTCCAAGTTTTCTGAAGGTGAAATAAGAGTATCATTCTCTCAGCTCCCCATCCTGCCCGAGCCGGTCGTCCTTGCTATTGTTAGTGCTCCTTCGGAGCTGCAGGTTCAGATGCCTTTGCATTATTTATGTGTGGTATTTAGACTGACAGAGGAGAACAGATGCAGGGAGGTTGTTGGTTAGAACCACGTCCGTTAAATTGTCCTCATGGTGGTCGTGGGAGATCTGTTCTTCTTTTTTCTCCTAGTAAAGCAAAGAACGTCTGTTTGCTCTGCTGGCTCAGGATCAGTTTACTGAGTTTAAGACTTCTGCACGGACCGCAACACACACTCCTGCCATCAGTGGAGCATCACCGGCGTCTGCTTAAAGTAACCAAATACAGAGACAGTTTGCAAAGCAGCTTTTGTCTGACCAAACTCTGAGAACGCAGCAACGCAGACGCTGTTTTAAATAAATACATCATAAAAAAAACTAAAGAGAAAACATTAAACCAAAAAACACAAAAACTGCAGCATCGAAACCAAATATCCAGCACGTGTAGTTTGGTTTCAGATGGCAGAAACAGCCCTGTAGTTCTTCTTTTAAACCGTAGATGTCGCTTCAGATCCGGTCCCTGTTTCTAGGTTAGAAATCTCAGTAGGGTTCAGACCACAGGTCCAAACTTCTACTGCTTGGATCTCTGAGCCACTTCATCAGTCAGTGACTTGTGAGGTGGTGCTCCATCGGACTGGAAAACCCCCTGAACCATCAGCAAAATGTTCCTGGATTGTTGGAGGTCATTCTGATCCAGATCTATATCCACATGTTGATGTTCCTGGAGAGAGTTGAAGCAGGCCCACTCATCTGGAGGAGAACCAACCCCACACATGGACTAGGTTAGGATGCATCAGTTGGCACCACCCAGGACTTATTGTACCTCTCAGCTTTACTTCTCCAGGTTTCCCAGCCAATCAGAAGAAGAGTCGTCAGAGAAAATAACTTTGCACACATCTTCTGCTGTCCATCCTTGTACACCAAGCAGTTCTAGTCTAGACTTGAGGGTTCTAGTCTAGACTTGAGGGTTTCATGGACAGATGTTACTTCTTTGCTGCCCTTTTTTCACTCTAAGATCTTTCTGCTGCAAGGGTTGGGCAAACCCTGACCTGTAGCACCCTAGAGGAGATAGACCTGGAGTTTTCTGTACTGTCTCAGCTGTCCTAAAGTCCTCTTCTCTGGACGTCTCACCTTGAAGTTCTTGATGGTCCATATAACTGTTCTTTAAGCTGAAATATTCTTTGCAGCAGTTTCCTGCATTTTGATGCAAAATAATGTCTTCCAACATTTTTTCAACATAAGACACTTTCAGCCCATATGTCCCTCTCTCATACTAGCCTGGTCCCCGGCTGCCCAGGCGTTTCATCAGTCTGTATGGAAGGAATCCGCTGACTTGTTGACTGATTTTTGGAAGACTGCTCCTTATATTTCAGTTTGTGCAGCAAGCAAATTGGTTGGTTTTTAGAGACGAAGGTGACCCTGGAGAGAAAAACGAGCCCTGTTGGGAGGCGGTGATAAATCACTCCTCAGGCAGCAGAACAACAAATTCTTATTAAAAACCCAACATCTCTCTTTGCTTTACTCCTACCACCTTATGTCCAGTGCTCTTTAATTCAAGTTAAAATGTTTCAATGCTGTGTTCCCTGCATCTTCTGTGCAAGGCAGACTCATCGGTCCACATTAAAACACATGAAACCACCGAGTCCGACAGTTAGGGGTTCATAGGCTGGACCAGCCAAATCTATCAACCACACATTCGGCTGATAGATTTGGGAATAAACCTTGAATAAAAAAAGAGTCGTTTCTGTTAGTTCTACCAGCTCTCTGACATGAAATCTGCCTCTTTATTGAACTCTATTTGTTTCCTTCACTTTTGGCTCCCTCCTCGTGTGATTTCACACATTTACACTCAGTTCACAGATGTCGGCTCCAGTTAGAACAGCTATTATCGGACCACAGAAGTCTCTTTGTTTCTCCCTGATGTTTCAACCTTTTCTGGACCTAATCAGAACCAGTCTCTTGAACAGTAAAAGATCAATGAATAAACTGACATTTACCATTTGATTCTAAAACTGAATTGTTGGGTGCCAGAAAGAATCAGTTAAGATTGAAGGAAAGTACAACATTACACATTCAAACCTGTAATAATAAATTATAAACCATAGAAAATGTGGGAAAACTTAATTTTATTTGAATATTTGTCAAAAATCAGTTACTACTATTACTCCTGGAAGATCATAATCTGAAACGCTCCTCAAATTGAGAAATTGTGGTTCAGCAACGTCTATACTTTCCTAATTTGTTTGAAACTTGCAAGTTACTCCACCAGAACTTGCGAGTTAGAAATGTTTCTGGTACTTTGCCAAAGCTGTCAGGAGACTCTCCTCGTGTTTGGATGTTCTCCCCGTGCATGCATGAGTTCTCTCCGGGTACTACGCCTTCCTCCCACAGTCCAAAACATGACTGTTGGGTTAATTGGTCTGTCTGAAGTGTGCTTAGGTGCGATAAAGCTTCCCATCTCTGGTTTAGGCTTTAGACGAGTTCTGCAGAATCACCTTTAATGACCCGTTTTTATTCAGAATTCTGAAGCAGGCAGACATTTAAACATTTGGGTCACACGGGCCCCTGGGTTTGCTGCTGTAAACAAAGGTGTCCTTCTGCACAATTTTCTGTGCTTTTTGTTTTTTGGGGGGGGCAATTTGGATCGTGTCCAAGATGCATTTTAGTTCATGGACATTTTTTTTACTGATTAGTAATAAACTAATCAGAAGTTAAGCCTAAATCAATAGTTTATCAAGTTTGATTACAGCTCTCTGTGTTTCCACCTGTACATGTTGAAGGTTCCAAAGCTTTAGACGGCTGGACCCAAACACTGGATGTTGAGCAACTTAGAACCTTTAACTAACCCAAAACACTCAGCAGTAAAAGCTGGAAACTGTGCGCCAAGTTTTTCATTTATTTTAATTGTCACCTGCACCGCAGAAAGTGAGTTTTCCGAAGAGGTGTTTCAGTCCTGTTGTGAGGGAAATGGGTAAAAGTTTAGTTTTGACTTGTTTGACGATGCTACAAGATTAAAGTGTTCCTGTTGGAAAAGAGTGGCGCTGACAGACGGCGTCATGGAAAAACAGTCATTTCCTGCTGAGATTATTTTCATTTGGAGTGAAAATGTCAAGAGATTCGTTTTTGAAATCCACCATAATTGGCAATAAATCTTTTCCCCAAATATTTAAATGTTTGTTGTAACTAACGTCTAGTTAATATCTGAAGGGAGAGACAACATAATACTCCTGTTGGTTATAAAAAGCCTCAGAAATGTAGTTCCCATTTTCTCGATTTCATCTTTTCATCATTTCTTTTAATCATTTTCATTTTGAGGTTTTTTGCATCAATGCCAGGAGTAAAAATACTCCGAATCTTTTTTTCTTTTATGATTCTTCTACTTCCTGCTGACTAGTAGGTTTTAGTCAACTTTTAAACCTGCACTAAACAAGCATTTGAGAGGAAAGACAGTTAATGGAATATCATCGGCTGATAATGGTCAGTTTCACTGTCATGGCTCACTGCCTTTGACTTTGAAAATGGATGCTACTTCATTTTACCAATTAGTGTGCATAATAAAGTTAAAAATGGCCCGTTTCACTCAATGGCTTAATGGCTTCTCATTTCAGACCGAGCTTCGTCTGCTTCACCCGAGGGAAGTAAAATAAATAGTGCAGGCTGTTTGAATCAGCCTGTCATTGCTTCTTGGTAGAGAGGCTTCACTGCTCTGCCACGAGGCATCCATGAAGCACCAAGTCTGAATTTTCTTTATTACTCTTATTTTCATGATGAGGCTGAACCTCCACTAGAATTACCTCCTTTAATTAAAAAAAAAAAAAGCGTTTTGCCTTCACATGTGAAATGACCCTTTTTGTTCAGTTTTAACAAACATGTTTAAATGTTTTAACATGTTTTACCGCTGGTGTTGGAGGAGAGCCAATGAGTCGTTCCTTAAACCAACCTATCCCAGGTTTTTCTACCTCTTTACCATTGACTGGATATGCGGAAACTCCTGCCTTTATCACAAAACCCAGTTCTGCAATTTGGCTGCAAAGCTGAGCATCTCCCTCAGCTTCCTCTGGCTGTTTATGAATCGGCCATGCCCCTGAGGGAGTGAGACTCCGAGGGGTTGATGTGAAGCGCTGCACCTAACGGTTGTCCCGGACCTCTTTTGCTTGCAATGTTGAAGCTGGCAGACTTCCCAGTATGATGCCCAAATATCAGTCCTGACTAGAGCTTCCCTTCTCACCCATCAACCCAGAGGTGACCACCACCATTAGAGGAAGCAGGGTTCCTGTGTGCTGGCTGCTGGTTGCCTTCCATCTGGGCCATTAGGTCCAGGACTGGTTGGGTATAAAACAGGAGGACATTACCGGTTGGAGCTGGAGAGGTTTCTCTCCGGTTCTGAGCGGTGGAAAATGAGGGCAATCTTTCGGAGAGCAGGAGGCTTCCTCTGAGGACCTTAAAGCTTGTTGGGAGCAAAGAAATTATGTGCAGGAGATGGCTCCGTATGGTTGCTTTTATCACTACCAGGACTGACTTCAAACGGGCTTTTTTATTTGTTGCGTCATCTACCGTTTAGTCACAATATTCAGAGGAAAGAAAGAAAAACCAGATGGTTGTTTAAGGACTGATTTGACATTAAACACAGAGAACCAGAACTCAGCCTTCTGACTGCTCCTAATATCTTACTCCTCATTGTTCTGTCCTTCTAGTTCGTGAAGTTTGCCAACATCGAGGAGGACACCCCTTCCTACCATCGCCGCTATGACTTCTTCGTCTCCCAGTTCAGTGCCATGTGCCACTCCACTCATGAAGACCCAGAGACCAGAACCAGGTATGGCCTCTCACAGCAACATCTACTCAGCGGTAGTTTTATGTTATTTTGTACTATAGTTATTCCATCATGTTCAGGAACACGGACCAGACTAAAGACATGAAAACAAGCAGCCGACAGGGTTCCTCTGCACAAGTATAGAACTTAAAAGTATTTTTCAGGGCTGGATTTTTTTTAATGGATTTTCACACTGGAAAAGTGTAAAAAAAATAATCTGTATTTCTAGGGCTGCACAATATATCGCAAATATGTCGACATTGCATTGTCAGTGTCTGCAATTTACATATAGCAAAGAACTGTTTGGAGAGCAATAATTGTTGGCTAACATACTCCTAGTGGTATGAACTTTTTCAATCTAATGTAATATTTAGCCATTTAGTCTGAGCAGGAAATGGTTTCTGAGTAGACTCTGTGCTAATCTGAATCCCACACTGTAGAATAATTAGTCATGAGGCAAGGGAAGGTTGTTTTAGAGAGGCGAGCCCACAGGATTAAAGCCCGAGGAGTCTTACAAGCCTTTTGGTAGGCGGAAAAAAACATTCAAAATAACCAAACATTCCTTTTAGAGAAACGTTAATCCTTAAATAAAAGAGTCTGCATGTAGGGATATAAACAAAACCTGTATTTATATGGATGCACAGCCTTTTACATTGACTGATTGTAGCATGGAAAGCCTGTTGAACTCTGGGAACTAAATATTGACTTTATAAAACTGTATAAATGCTTTAATTTCATAAAGGGTTCATTAAAATCTAATTAAAGACTATGAGTAACGTTAATCGTTTGGGGGCTCTAAATATAGGTTCAGAAGAAAAAAAAAAAACATTAGCTGTGATGTAACTTGTCAGAACTATACTAATCATTGAAGCTGGGGGTTGGGGGGCATGTTGACTCTATGGATGATTTGTTAACATGAAGTAGGAGGTGTTGACTGCTGGCTCTGAGGCTGTTAGGAAAACAGGTCTCTGTATGCAGAACTACAGCTTCAGGAAAGGGTTTGAGGTGTTCCACAGGGTTCAGTATTGGGGCCCACATTATTCATTATTCAGTGATGTTTGTACTGCAACCTATAGTGATGTTTGGGGATTGTACGAATTTAGTTTGTTCAAGGTTAGAGTTAAATAAATTGGTTAAAAAAACAGGAAAAATTAGGGATGGTTCAACAATAGTTTGGTATGAATAAGTTATTAGTTAATGAAGTTAAAACCAAAGTTATTGTTTGGTATGAGTGATGTTTCTGATGTAACATTTAAGTTAAATCGTTAAAATTAGTACAGGAAAACCTTTAAATCTAGATCTATATCAACATCTTTATTATATATTCATTAGATGTCAGATATTTAAAAAACAATATTGGATGAAAAATGTTTGAACATATTGTGCTGTTATTTGTACTGGCGTATGTCTTGTTGAATTATAAATTAGGGGAATGTTAATAAAACTATTACTGAGATAATATTTAACCTTAAAGGGCCAGAACAATAATATATAAAGCCTCCTACAGTGACTCTAAAAATCTTTTTTATTCTCATATATTAATATTAACCTAAAATGACCTAAAATTTTATCCTGCTTTTATTTTATTCAATAAGACTGAATTAGCACATAGATCAAAAGATCCTTATATTGTTTTGAAGATGAAGCTCCTCAACACTGCCAGCCTTTTATTATAAGGAAGATAAAAATAGCTTCTAAATGGATGCATTGAGGCTCATGGTGGGTTGTCTTCTACTGAACGGGCTGCTGTGTGGCTCTAATAAAGATGGGCAGTGGATAAAAACAATATCCCAAACCTCTTCTGTCTCATTTACTGTGAAAATAGCCTGCTACCTTCAGAGCCGCTAACATTATTTACTAAACCTTTGCAACACCAGCTGGGACCCCTGAGTGGTGGGAATATTTGGGCATAAAATGGACTTTTATTTCCCTTTGTTTGTATGAAGGTGTGTGTGTGTGTGGCTGGGATTATTTTTCACTTATGATTTTATACCTCTCTATAAACAGCGGGAGTTCTGCTTTTTTGTCCTTGGCTGTTTTTCATTATTCCTTTCTGTGGCGTCCCAGTTGGGAGAGATGAATTCCCAAATAGGATTTCTCTGGAAGCAGTTGGATTAAGCCTTTGGCGGGATCACCTGTTCTCGTTTTTTGTATAATTGCTCAGAGAATGTTGTGTCCAAAGCTGAAAGATAAAAGCCAAGTCAGTTTCACGAAGCTTTCACTGGTCCCGACCACTGGGACCAATCCGGTTCTGCAGACTCTTTCCTGGCTCTGCTGTCTGGCCCACTGATGGAGGAATTAGCAAATAAGAAGCAACAAAACATTTTTGAAGTTCACAAAAACGATCTGAAGCCACTTTACTGTACGTTCTGGTTTGATTCATGGGGTTAAATAATATTCAAATGCAACTGAAATGTTCTAGTTTAATCAACACCAAGTCAAGGCTTTTCTTTTAGTTTTTGTGCACCTCTGCTTTAAAAGATGCACATTCATGTGTGAGACCTGTTGTCACTGCCTGGAAAAGAGTCATTTTACGTTAATAATGAAAACTTGCAGCATTATAGGAAATTATCTTACATTTTTGGACTTCCAAAAACTCACCAGAAATGCCACTAAGAGGTGCAGTCTTCAGCCATGTGAGTCTGAGATCCTCTGTGTCTTTCAGGATCCGAGTTGCTGGGATTAAAGGTCTTCAGGGTGTCGTGAGGAAGACTGTGAACGACGAGCTGCAGGCCATCATCTGGGAGCCTCAGCACATGGACAAACTGATTCCCTCCATGCTGTTCAACATGCAGGATGCCGAAGACCTGGACAGGTACTACACACCACACTGGTCCATTTTTTTCTGGCAGAGAAGGCTGTAAAAATCAGAAATTCAGAGCGGAGTCGCACTTAAAGCACATTTAAAATTTTAAGGTGCAGTTTTCCAGGTTTCATTGATTATGCCTCACAGCTTCTGCATCTGTTCCTGCTAAAGTCTTCAGGTGTCTGTTAGTATAAAATCTCTGCCATAAGATAAAACCTTCTGTAGGATTTATCAGTAAATCGCTCTGGGTCCAGTGGGTCGGCTTAAAGAATCCAAACCTTCTGGAGTAATTCCCGTCATCGTCTATATGCACCTCGGACCTCATAACATTTACCTGGGCCTGAGATCCAGGGCTGTTGTGCAGGTGAACAACTAAATCCTGAAGCTGCGTCTTTCTTTCTGAAACTCCTTGTTCTGCTAGAGCTGAGAGCGTTTTGGTGTTTGGAGGTTTAAGAAGAAAGATTGATGGCACTGACTCTGGTCTTCAGATGTCTTCTGTTTGGTTGTGATATAGAATAATGGCAGTTGTTAACTGGGGTTGCATCTGAAGTTAAGTAGGAGGTTTTGGATGTATTAAAAAAAAAAAAAGTAAACATTGGATGGTAATTGTGGTAAATATTGAGATTATTGATTTACAATTTGAAGTTGGTGATGAGCTGACTGGAAACCCTCCTACCCATCACCCTAATATTTAGTTCCCTCCACAGATGCTCCAAGATCCAAGAAGTTTCAAGAAGTTGGAAGTCCCTGCTGAGAACCAGTATTCAATATTTTGAATTCCCCATTACTTCCCATGGAAAGTTTCCAACTTTCCAAAATTCCCATATTATAGAAACCTTTACTGGGAAACAGTCCCAGCTATCAAACACATCCATAATAAAAACAGTTTCTGGTTTCCTGAAAACGAACTGAAATGATTTAAATGAAGCAAAGTGAATAAAACCGCTGGGCCAAGAATCTGTATGATCCTCAGAAACGTTGTATAGGTCTTAATAAGAGGAGTTATTTTTTAATTATTGCACCTCCAACTGTTAGGATAATTATTTTCATAAAACAGTATATAAGAGTCATAACTGTCACACATTGTGTAGACTCTGGTGGAAAGAAAATAAAATGGTCAGATAAAAGAAATAAAACCCCTTCGGTCTATTTTTGATGCTTTTTCACTTTATTCACCTTCACCGTCACCTTTCATCATGGATCTCGTTGTCTTGTCTCCTCATTTCATTCGTATGGTTTCCATGTGAACAAAAAGCTATTTTTGGATCCTCTTCTGTGCTTCTTTCTTTCTTTCTTGAAGACAGTTTTGTCCTCAACCAAAAAGCTCACATGTAGAGAGGATGACTGGACGAGTTTGGCAGAAAGGTTTTGGTCCGAAGACGGGGAATGTCTTGTGGTATCAGTGTGTTATGTGCACACATCTGCTCAACATCTTCCGGTCTCCACCTCCTGAAATTTCCAACTAAAAGTGGATCCGTTGTGCAACCTGCGTATGAGTTGACCGGTCAGCTGAACATTCCCAGGCCCAGATTTAAACCCAGACCTTTCTTCGGGTTTGAGACCTAAAAAACGTTTTGTTCTGTCTTAGCAAACTCTGAAACTTTAATGATCTTTGCTCCGGACTGATTTCAGGAAAACCTCAGAGGAACACATGATGTTCCTGCGTCTTCCAGCCGTCCTAACCCTCAACCAGGTGGGATTTATCCGCAGCTCCAGGACCGGCTCAGTAAAGGTCCTGCAGACCTCTGCAGAGCAGGAAATAAAAACAGTAGCTTGCTGTTGATTGCTTTGCAGCGTACCGCTGTTTGTGTTCAAACACTCAGCAGGAGTTGTGTTTAGGTGGCCATCGGCGTTAATGTGGCCTTTTTGTTTTAGTTTGAAGAGCTTCAGTTCTCTTTAACACAGATATTCTTGTTGTGCTTCTAACAGCATTCCTACGCAGCCCGAAGAAACATGAAAAACTATGGAATTTGACCTTATATCTCACTTAAATTCAGAGTATTTATATTTATTATATAAAAATGGACTATAAAGGTTACCAAATTCTGGGTCTGTATCAGGTGTACAGAGTATGGAAAAAATGTTTTTATAGACTTTATTCTCCATCCAATTATCTTAATGCTCTGTCCATCCATCCATCCATCCCATGTGTGCCATCCCATCCCTCTGTGACCCATGTAGAAATATCTTAAACTACTTCATTGTATTTTTATTATTCACATAAACCAGGCCATGAAAGACAGAACTCTGCACATTTGGGTTTGAAGAAGTCTTAACATTTCACATGAAAAATGTTTTGGAATCCAGTTCTTATAAGCTGAGCCTTCCCAAATCCATGGAAATCATTTTTAGCACAATAAAAATGGATAAACGGAACGTCTCCCAATGGACGACTGAACTACAGCTAAATCCGTCTCCATTGAACATGTCTGCTTCTCAGGGTGGAGAATCTACAGGACAAAAATCTGTGCTGTTGATTTTCCACCCTGAACAAACACACCATGTTGGAATAATGTTGTTTCCAGACACGGTCGGGGTTCCTTTACCCCCGCGGATCAGTGTTGTGGGATTTCTACTCAATCCTTCGTGGTTCTGATGGACGGCAGCAGTCAAGGCCATCGGATTTCAGTTAATTGCTTCTTGGGGAAGGTGGACGTGTCCAGCCTGCAGAAGGAACGAGGAAAAGCTCTGCTGCTTGTTTGTCTCCAGCACCAAGAGAGATACGAAGGCATCCACCTTTAAAATGACTTTGACCTCCAACTGGTATGTTTGATTTCCTGCGTAGCTGCTACAGACGTCCCTCCAGCTTCGCTTCTTTAAACATCTTCGTATCTGATTAAATCCACTGGATACAAGCGCATTCAGTTTAAACAAGACGGGCAGGTTTTTATTTATTTAGAGCTTTATTTGGACCTTTAGTCCATGACACCTTTTTGTTTCTGCTCATTTTGATCAGAGTGATTAGTGTTGATGTATTTGATCAGATAACCTCATGTGTGGTGTGGTGATATCATAAGTGGAGAATTGAGCTGAAATCACGTTGAGTTATATAAAAGAGTCTCTCTTACAGTCCGTACCTACAAGGAGAGGTCTGCTGTCATCTTCACTTTGCACCAAAATGTCCTCGCATGCAGGAAGCTGCTGCTAGGAATAATTCAGCCGAAAGACCAGGTCTCTGGATCATCAGGAGCTTCAATGTGAGGGGTTCAGCTACAGAGATGAAGACTTCAAGATGTCCAACACTTTCCTGGATGGATCTGGAAAATCCTTTCAATTCCAGGGTAAATTGCTGCTTCAGTTCAGGTGTTCAGGATTGATGGTGGCCTGGAACAGGGATGGATACACGGATGGAGACATGTCTGCAGTAATGAGGACCGAAGGAATAAAAAGCTGAGCCCAAAAGCCAAGCTTACTATTTACAGATCAGTCTAGATTCCACGTCTCAGCTATAGTCATGAGATATGGATCCTGACTGGAAGAACACGAACCCAGGATGACTGGGCTCTGCTCCATTTCCTGAGGGGTCCTCTATGTAAAGCCGCTGAGGTGGTTCAGGGAGCTGATCAGGATGTCTTCCCAGGGAGACACCTTGATCAGCTCCCTGAACCACCTCAGCTGTTTTCTTTGGATGCAGGCATCAGATCAGGGATCTGTGGCACACTGGGAAGAGTTCCTGCAGCAGACCAAGAACCTGCAGCATGTTGGACTTCTGAGCTTTGCATCCTGATCTTGGATAAGTTGAAGACAATAGATGGAAATGTGAAGAAGAGCTGGGAGCTCCCATGAATGTCATGTGGTGCCTGATGTGAAGGAACCTGAAACAATCCTTGTGTGGAGTTGTTTTCCATCTAAGAGAGGGGGCTTAATCTGGATTCTGCTTAAGAACATCGCCATAAATAAAGAGAGCAATCAGAACTTCCTTCACGGATCAGTTCTGAACCTGTCTGGAAATCTGTGGTTTTCCAGCATGATGGAGCAACATCTCATGAGGCTAAAGTGATAAGAAAGTGGCTCAAAGATCAGAACACTGAAGGTTTGGACCTGTGTTCAGGAAACCCTTCTCAGAACCTTGGTTCAGTTCTCATAAAGCAAGCGGAGAAACAGAACGTACAAACTGGGATCCACTCCAAGCTTTCAGAAGACAAGAGCCATTATCAGTCAGGATCCTTCCCAGAAGATGATATCCAGCATGAAGAAGGTTAATAATGGAAATGTTGCCTTTTTGTTTGAGTTGGATCCATTTGATTTTAAAATCCCTTCCAGTTGACAAAAGTATCGTTTCGTTCTACATGCAAAACATCACCCTGACCCTGGTTTCTCTCCTCTAGGGAGAGATACCCTTCTGTATGTGATCTGGTTTCTCTGAGGACCTAGAACTTCTTTTACTAAAGTATCTGGCCTGTTCCCGCCAGGTTCCTCACGATCCCAGATAAATGGAGTAAAATTGATGAATGGAAACTGATGAATTTGTATTTAAACAACTTCAGCCCTACAGAGTCTTACAGGTGTTTTTTTCCCAAAGATTTACAGTGTCACGAGTTTTAAAATTTTAGGTAAACAGACACGTATACTTTCAAAGTTTAATTAGCTGGTATTAAACACTCAGCTTGTTTTTCTGTCTCTTCATGAACAAGCTGATGGTGCGAAAACTCAAGTCAAGTTTATTTATATAGCGCTTTTCAGCAACAAGGCTGTCAAAGTGCTGTACATGAGGAAAAACATTACAATGATACAGAAAATCAAACACAGAAAAACAAATCAAATGACATTAATAATCCTTGGGGGTTTACTGGTAAGAGCTGGTTCTAATCCAATCTTTCTAATAGCTAATTAAGTCCTCTGTGGTAAGAAATTCATCCTGTGCTAGAAGAAAAATGATAATATTAATCCTTGAGGTCACTGGCAGTAGCTGTGGTCCCATCATTCAAATAGTAACTGTCATGGGACTCACTGAAGTCTAATAAGAGTAGCTGGGTCACTGGTATAAAACAGTTTAGGTCCAAACTTTTTAAATACTATGTATATACTAATGTTTGGCTTTCACTGGTATGAAAATACAATCCTTTTAAGAAATCTAAAAATCTTTGGTAATAAAAAATCGCTGGTAATCCTTCTGAGAAATCACATATATATATATATGTATGTATGTCTTTGCTTTGTGTCTTTGCTATATATATACATATGCATACATATATATATATATATATATATATACATATACATACATA
>JAHUTJ010066747.1:0-21698 GCA_036250325.1 Characodon lateralis
ACTTTTAAATGCTCTTCCTTTGGTCCAAAGATTATTACTTCAGTTTTGTTTTGATTCAGCTGAAGAAAATTTAGGCCCATCCATGCATTGATTTCTTCTAAGCATTTACCCAGCGCTTGAATGGGTTTGAATGCGTTTACACCAACCACCCTCCCGGGCCTACCAAAACACTGCCCTCAAGAATGTTCTCCTGTTGTTAAGCTCCGATGTGTGTGTCAAACCAGACACTACACGTGTCCTAACTCTAAAGGTCTCAGGAAAGATCTGGGACATCAGAGAGTTTGTGGGGTGTTTACATACTCTCATCATTGGCTTGAATGTCATTAATTTTGGGCATTTAGTTATGTGTGTTTTTAATTAATTTGAATTTTCTCTGAACCACACAGGGTGACAGTTATACACACCTCCACCTATATTTGGATAAATGTCTCTTAGCAGGATGCACCTTGATAACTTGCTATTAAGAAGCTTCTGGCATAATTCTGACTGGATATTTGATCACTTTTGGCAGAATTGGCTTTGTTTATTGAAACTGGTTCCTTTTTGGCAACAGATCCTGCTTTCAGGCATAATCCACACGTTTTGTAATAAAAAATCAGCTTTCCGGATAAATAATTAAAAACTCTAAATTAATGACGTTCATGCCAGAGACGGATTCATGCTCACCTTTGGCTCTAATTTTAAGTGGAAATTACTTATCGCCTTGTCATGTAAATTTTACAGATAAAAGAAAAGTATCTCTTATCTGCCTGTGCCTTATGGTGTGACTATGGAAGCTAAGTCGGCTGCTCAGGGCAGGTTAGCATTCGGAGCGGTTTCTCCCTGCACTACATGCTCCATCTGAATTATTAATGGCTGCCTTTAGGTTGATTGATTTTCTTTGTGCTAATGAGACTCATTACCAGCTTATTAACATGACCCCTAAGTGTCACTGTGATATTTGATCAGTGAGCTCACATGACTCTCTTCTGCATGTTGCTGGCATTCTTTAGCTCCTGAACGTTATATGTGACCTGCTTCACAGACGGAGAGGATTCCCAGTGTGCCTGTGCAGTATGGAAAAGCCTGGAAAAGTGTTGAATCTGACTACAGTGTTTTGTAGGGCTGGAAAAGAGAACACAAGTGTGGAAAAGTATGTCTTTCTTTCTTTCTTTCTTTCTTTCTTTCTTTCTTTCTTTCTTTCTTTCTTTCTTTCTTTCTTTCTTTCTTTCTTTCTTTCTTTCTTTCTTTCTTTCTTTCTTTCTTTCTTTCTTTCTTTCTTTTGAACTTAGAGTTCAGTCTGAAAACATTTGAAATTTTATCATGAAAAATGTGTAGGAAATATGACTAGGAATTTATACCACTGCAGTTCACCAGTTTTTTATTTACCCCATCCAGTAGCACAACATAATATCTAAACCAAGATTTTTTTTTTTTTTTTTCAGCTTTTGCCAGAGCTGACTGAAACTGAACAAACCCTGTACTTGTTTTTGCCAAAGTTTAGGGTGAAACATTAGCTGTCTAAAAGCAACACCGAAGAGACAGAAAGAAAGGAAAGGAGAGGAGATAGTGCTGCAGCAGAATGAGAGAGACTGAGGTTGAGTTTTAACCCGGCTGTGAATGGCTCACTGACGTCTGTCCCTTTGGTAACCCAGTTCGATCTGCATAACACTGGGCAGCCCAGCTATTCACTGTGTTAACAAGACGACCTGGCAAATAAAACTGTCAGGATGCTTCGGAGTATGAATGGGTTCTGGCTGCTGTAGGAGAGAATAAGGGGGGGAGCTGGGACAAAAAACCTATTGGTGGTTGGTGCCAGACAATAGAACTTAGTGATTTATTTGCGCTTTGGCATCGAGATGAAGATCCTCTTTTTTTTTAAGTTCTGACTCTGTGGGCTATGTTCTTCTTGTTTGGAAGCAGAATGTAGCAGTAGTGTACAGTGCCTTCCCAAATTATTCATAATCCTTGAACTTTAATTTTGTCAAATTAAATCCACAAATATGGGTATACGATGCACTCGTGGAATCATCAGTGGAGACAATAGTAAATGTGACAATGCTGACAATACTGTTTTTGAGGTCTTGACATTTATATTATGATAAATCGAAATTTCCATGATAACGATACACAAAATAATTAATCTCCACGCCTAGATGGAAAGCTTAGATCAAAGCATAGTCATGTCAATTCAGGCCTAAATCCCACTGAGAATCTGTGGCAAAGCTTGGGAATTAATTCTTACAGAAGGTCTCCCACCATTTCGACTGTGCTTAAACTATTGTGCAAAGAAGAATTTGCTAAATTTTAGTGTGTAAATGAGCAAAGCTGCAATTGCAATGAAAGGAGGTTTTATTATTCACCAATGGGTGTATTTTACAAATGCTTGACACACCTTTCAGATTTTGTGCTGCTTTTTGTTCATCTATCCCAAATTTGTGGCTGAAAGTGACTAAATGGAATGTGTTTTAAGGAGCCTGAATACTATTATTATATGTGACTTGGCTGTTTGCCTGCTAATAGTGCGCTTTCTTTGTCACCTTGAGCAGATTCCCTTTAAAGGGGCAGGAGTGCAGAATCCTGTGATGTATGACTAGAAGGGTGATATAAATGATATTTCTGACCTTTAGGTCCTCAGACGTCTTAGTCTGAACATCTCCCCATCCATCTTACTGCACTTATTCTCTCTTGAGGATTAGTTGATGATGTATGCACGTCAATCTGGCTAAGATGCTATGGGACCCTGTTGGGTTGCTGTTAGATTTTGATGAAATCCCAGCTTTTAAAACTCAGGAGCCAGGCATATGAGACACATGCACACTGATGTTACAGATGGAGGGCTGAATTCCTGCAGGATTCCTCATTTCCTCTGTCCACCACACTATTTAATAATGAAAACAAGCATGGAGTCCTGACATACTGCTTGATGTGTCTTGTTAAATTCACATATCATTTCAGTGCCTCTGGCAACAATACACAGAGAAACATTTGCATAGTTTTCTGGTCAGAGCATTTGCTCAAGTATTGAGAATTGTATTGCTTTCCCTTCAGGAGCCTTTGTATTGTGTCATCTCTTCTGTATCAATAAACATCATCCTACTTCTTCAAGCTGTATTTTGATGCAGCTGCGTTATTTAAACTGAAAGAATCCCCTCGTCTGGTTCACATTCAGCCTTGCCTGCGTGTGCTGCATTCCCCCTGTGGTCTGTTTTATGTCCGAGTGGGTCATAAAGCACAATAGGTGGTGTCATTTCATCCACCAGGTGGGTTCTGGATGTGTAACAGGAGACCCTGTGAAGTGTCGGGTGTCTGTACCGCTCAGTGCCTGTAATGGTTTCTGTAACCTTCTGTCATTAGTGCTGTCAGACTGTACGCATAGCCAATGCTTTTGATTTGGTAGTATAAAAGATGTGTATTAACCAAATCTGTCATAGAGAGCTTTGTTCTTGCAGCTCCTCTATTTCGATCGTTGTCCAACATGTGGAGGAAGTTCTCCATGGTGTCTCAGATAGGATTTAAAAGGAATACAGGTCAGTGGTCATTGAGGGTTGCTGTTTCAGACAGACAAGCCGTCTCCCTCTGACCACACTAACTTTGTTTTTTCCGTGTTTTCAAACTCTCCAAAACGAATCAACTCATATCCAACCCTCTTGTCAGATTGCCTCTTTCTAACAAGTTGAAGCCTTTTGAATATTTTAGTTTTAACTGATTTAAAAGCAAATCTGATAGCATTGTGTGACACTTGTTTAAAACAAATTAAAGGTCTTATTACTTACTTTTCCATTCTTTGACGAGTCAGAGTAAACCAGCAGGGGGCAAAAATGTCTTACTCAGACACAGTAACTCCACTATGTTTGTTCTTGTGTCAATTTAAACTCTCTTAGTCACAATGGAAATTGTTGCATCACTGGATCATTTCTTAAAGGGTGGTAATTATAGAATAAATAGTTACTTTCTGGAAAAAAACTGATTTATTTCTTAACAGCAACCACAATAAGTTTGTTTCTGTAAACAGAAAGATTTACCATCCAGGGTCTTTGTGATTTAGGGGAAAAGCCATCTAAAAAAACTGAATGTCTGATAATAAATATTAACTGATTTAAATAAATACTATTTAAAGAATAAAATAGTGTAAACATCGAACACCAAATATTTAAGTTAGAGGCTATAGTTGGGCTAGGCACTGAAATTTAGAGAGACTGCGTGATTGCTTTGTGACGCAGATGATTAAAACGTTGAGACAAAAAACCCAAATTGCCAGTCCAATAATAATTATTGGCCATGTGCTACTGTTCTGGTTTATCTTATCATGTAAAATCACTTTTCCTGAAAGATTTATAGTTTCTATGGGAACAGGAGTACAATTTAACCCTGTGAAATTGTAGTTAAAAACATACAGAAATGATTGAAAGAGGATCTGATATGCTTTATATACTATTTAGGTTTATAATATTAGATGTTCACATTAAATATTGTAAATTGTGAATGTGGATGCCCTTATTAGAGAAGTGTTGGCAAAAGCTCACCTTCAAACTCATATGTTCATCTTAGGGTACGACATGCAGAGTATATGTATACACCAACACCCGCATTTTGTCACTCTACAACCACAAACTTTAATGTATTTCATTGGTGCTTTATGTGATGCCAGCTACTATTAGTGCATAATTGTGAATTGGATGGGAAAGCATACACTGTTTAATAAATATTTTACACTTATTATCTAAAAAGTGTGGCATGCGCTTGTATTCAGCTATCCTAAGTTCAATTACTGGCAAAAGATTTGGATCTGGACTTTGACTGGGCCATTCTAAGAAATTATGTAGTTTGATCTTAAGCATACATTATAGCTCTAGCTGTATGTCTAGAAGGTGTACCTTCGCTTACTCTCAGGTTCTTCGTGCTCTCAGGATTGTCCTGTATTTAACTCTAACCATCTATCCATCAACTTATCTATCTTCCTTGTATTTTCTTAATACACAGAATTATTAAACACAACAGCTGTGTGGGTCAGAGTTGGCAAGTGTAGCTTCACCCTGATCCAAGTCTTTTGAAGTTTCTCCATCACTGTTATCAAGGTCATCAGGGACAGGTGCTCATGCATTTGGATTATAACTGATAGGCATCAGAACTTGCTCTGTCTCACAGACAGACACCATGGGTCACACCACTGTGACCCATACTAAAACAAGGAGTTAATTTAATTTAGTCTGTTCAAGGTGGAATACGAATATTTCCAACAATTCTATGAGACCCATTTTAATTTAAAACAGATTTTGTTTACACAGCTGTCCATCACATATAACAATTTTCACCTCTTTTCCACTAGGAAGGATCTAAGTTTCCCACTGACTCTTGCCCTAGTGATACTAATTCACCTAGATCTTTTGCCCTGATCCTGATCCTGATCCGTGCCTTTAATGAAGGCTTGTGCTGAGCTGCCTTTGAACTGTCACTGAAAATAAAATGAGGCAGGCTCAAGGCTGTCAGAGGAACAGAGTTAATATTTACTGTGCAGAGGACTTCAATTTCCATCCCATTTGTTCTGGATAGATGGTTGACTGAATTAGCATTCTGACATATTGTCCTGTTATCTGACAGCGACTGGTGCTGGTCATGAGAAGTATTCTCACTATATTAATTTATTCAAAAGGTTTTACTGGAAAATATCACAATGTTTCAAATCCTGTCTATTGTGCTTAAACCCCAAAACTGTCATAGAGGTAATTTATGGTGACAAACAAGGCAGAGAGCTTGTAACATTATGGTGTCTGTTGATTTAAAGGCTTGCAATCCCAACAAGATTATGTTGCACTATGTGCAAAATTTACAATCAATCTTCGCCATGCCATTAGGCTTTTTGTCAAAGAAGATGACCGATAATCTTCTGATAATTGCAGTACAATTTAGGGTGGAGAAAGATCTGCATTTATTGCTGAATCTTTGTAGGAACTGTGTAAATAGCTTCAGAACATAGGAGCAGTTGGGTTCCCCCCCCCTCCCCCCCCCCAACACTGAAAATATACAGGGAAAAAATGCTGTGGGTCCATTGACAGAGATAGTAGTTTAGAATCCAACAGAAATTTAAGGAATAATCTCCATTAATACATGATAGCAAGGTAAATCATACCAAACCTCTTTCTGATTTTTATTAAGCAAATTAAAAAAGTTCTTATTTTAATGCATCAAAAAAAAAAAATCAGACTTTTCAGCATCTGGCAGATTTAAAGGTTTTGCCTATTGATGGATGCAGCTGGCTGTTTAATGTTGTTTGCAACAAATATTTCATCTTTAATTTCAACTATTGTGATTATGAATATTAATATATTATTTAATATTAATACTAAATATTTTATTAAATAATATTTCGGTCTGTTAAGAGTTGTCCTGTGAATTCCAGCCCAATAAGGCGGTGATATTAGGACAAAATTGAAAGGGATGAGCCAAGCTCTGGCATTATTGAACAGGAAACACACACACACACACAATGAATTCACACAATTTCTTAAAATACAAGAATTTACTAACAAAAATAAGTCAACTCAAAATCAAACATATTTCAATTAACAAACTCATTACTATGCTAAAACAGCCCAACTAAACTACCAAACAAAATGAAAGAATAACGAAGACTAATGGGCTATGTACAATATAAACAAGTTGATCAAAGATGGTTGAAAACCTTGACCAAAAGAGTGATGCAACATTACCATACAATGTTTATGTTGGAGAACCAAGGATTATCTTGAAGAATCTGGAAATGAAGTTAAGTTAGTCTTGGAACTAACTTAGACAATAAGTGGTATACCTTCAAACAACACATTCACAATGCAAGATCAGATAAAACATTATTTTAATAAAATATTTCAAAGAATTTGTTGAATAAACCAACCTTTTGGATGACTAATTCTCAACGGTGTTTAATTAGCTGCCTTTTATTTATTAAAATAATATTTAATGAAATATTATTAAGGAAATGTTAAAATAATATTTGAGAAAATATAATTTTGAATGAGGAACAACAACCTTTCTGGGTAAATGATCTTTAGTGGTGTTTAGTTTGTTATCACGTTTAGTAAGATAATATTTAGAGAAATATTATTTCCTAGATTGGAAACTAACAACATTTCTGGGTAAATGATCCCAGAAAGACTCATAAAGTGGGCGAGCACGTGTTCTTAGCTGTTAGCGGTTGAAGCTAACAAAAAAAGCTTATAGCTGATTACCAGAATCAAGCACATACCTTTTAAAATACCACTAAAAATGAAATGCTTAAGCATGGACGGCACGTTATGGCCGTTCTTCTGTGCTTAAAACCACCCATTAAGTAAATCTTGTCTTAACTTTAAAAACACAACACAAAAACCAAACGTCATGAAACGAACATAGTTTAGATTATTTAATTCTAAACTAATCTCTGCCCAAACACTACCTCTTACATGAACTGTGCTGAGAAAAAGTTGTCCTGGGTGTTGAGGAAAACATCCACGTGTGGGTAACAAAGGGTTAGCTTCCAGCTAACCTCTGTAGCTGTGGGGTGGGGTGGCTCATACTCCCGGCCCGGCCGAACTGCACGTTACTGCTGTGGCCATGGTGCTGTGTTCCTGTTGTCCTTCCTTCAGGCTGGGAAAAGCGCTCCACTCGGCGTTGTAGAGACAGGTTGTGTGTTGGGAACTCTCTGGAACGCAGTTTGCTTCTGTAGACCTCAGAAAGAAAAGTCAAGCAACACTTGCACCTTAATTACCCCCGTTCATGAATAAATACGTGATACACAAACAGTAATCAATTCTTACTTAATTTTGTGTATATGATCACGTGATCGTATGACACTCCTGGTTCCAGTTTGAAGAGTTATGTCTGCTTGCCAACAAGGAGACATACACACGCGTGCCTCTCCTGTCTGGTTCCCATGGGGATCCGCATGGAAAGAGGTCTGTTTGTTGGAACGCTGGGTTTTTATTCAAACACTGACGTCATGGAAAGTCCTCTGTTACTCCTGTTCCTGGCTGAGCTGGAAGTAGGTTAATGCGATTTATTTTAAAAGTTCCAGAAAAGTTCTTACTGTCCCTTACTGTTGTAACCCATGGCTGGAGTCCCAACACCATAACTGTCTAATCAGTTTAACAAAGGAAGGGATTGATGTTCAAAGAAGGTGGGATTGACGGTAAAGACAAGCCAAGCAAATGGGCAGATACCACAACCGGACACTCCTCTGTTGCAAAATGGGAGTTTTCGCTCTTTTTCCCTCCATGCACTACTGGGTCCGTTTCTCTCCAGTTCCGAGACCCAACCGGTAAAACCAGCAAAGTATTTACCTTGTGAAATAATGAAAAACGGTTAAGTATATAATCAAGATTTAATGCCAAAATGATCAGTGAACAGAGTATACAACTGAACAGATACAGAGTGACATTCACCTTCGGTACCGGGCCCCCTCAGCCCATCTTAGGGATGAACCGAGAGGAGCAAAGAATGGAGCGTGAGTCCTGCTTTTATCTACGCCTGTTCTTAAAGGGTGTCATCCTCTTGTATGAGTTTATCTTTGACTTTGTGTTGCGTCTTATGTGATATCAACAGTTATGTTGTGTAAGCTGTAGCAGTGAGCGGTGTGGCAGATAAGCAACAATGGTAAATATATTTAATTAGGGCAGCAATGAGATTAGAAAAAGCCACAGAATTTTACATACAATGTCATACATCTATAACACCTCCCTTGATCAGCAATGAGCGACAGGTCAGATACTGAAATGTCAGACTTTATTTAACTATTCATTATATGCACTAGAAACGAAGAATGTCTACAATTTTGGTATTTCAAAGCATCAACCAGCAGCAGGTACTTTGATGCTCTTTTTTTGAGCGTACTGAAAGTCAGATGGGGACATGCTTTGATGCATAAATGGGTACAATAGTGTTTTGAAAGAAAATAAAAATCTTTAAAAATCGGGATCAGCCGGTAGAAGCCAGATCGGTGCATCTCTAGTTGATAGAAACTAAGAAGCTTAAATAAAACATAAAAACAATCACATACACTACCGGTCAAAAATTTTAGAACCACTTTCTTATTTAATGGTGTTTTTATGTTCATGACTATTTACATTGTTCGTAGATTCTCAATCAAGGCATCAAAACAGTGAATAAACACATATGCAATTATGTAGCAAACAAAAAATTGAAAACAACTTTAAATATGTTTTATATATTAGATTTTTAAAGTAGCCATCCTTTGCTGTAATGACTGAAATATTAACCTTTGGCCACCTCTCAATGAACCTCTGGGAATTTCTTTCAAGACTCTCGACCACCTCATGAAGCTCATGGAGAGAATGCCAAGAGAGCAAAGCAGTAATCAAAGCAAACGCTAAAATATAAAAATGTTTAGAGGTATTTTACACTTTTTGTTTACTACATAATCCCAGGTGTGCTCATTCATAGTTTTGTTGCCTTCGGTTAGAATCTACAATCTAACCGATTGACTGAGAAAGTGTATCTAAAACTTTTGACCTGCAGCTATCCCTGACAACATCTGCATTTATTTTCACTCTTTAGTTTTTAACACAATGTGCTGCTCTCTCATTTGCCTGCACTTATCCATTTTCATACCCTGCTCCACCTCAGCCATCCAACATCCATCCGTGCCATCCCCCACCTTAAAGTGTGCACCGTGGTTTAAGCAGTGCACCACTTCAAAGCGCTCTTCGAATCTCTCCTCCTCATATTTTATCCCCCTGCCCAGCCCCTTCCCTGTCTTCTCACTGCCCTGCCACCTGTTCCCTTTTGAGATGAATTAGATAAAAATAGAGTTAAATGTAATACTGACAATGATGTGTTTGAACACATTGTACCAGGGAGGTTTGATGCATTTGGAAGGTCTCAGTAGGAATCATATTGGGGTTTGACATGGTGCACAGTTTGATTTTTGCAGAATCCACTAGAGGTCAGTGTAGTTCAACTATCCCTATCATACTTGAATCATGGACTGGATAAGAAGTGATGGGTCTGATTTCCTTTTCATTCTTTATGTATTGAACATTTAGCTCCTGAGTTCTTTTAGACACATTTATTATTTTAGTGAGTTCAGTACTGATTTTATTAAAGACACAATCCCAGCGGGATCCAAAGCCTCAATCGTCTGCGCTGCACACAGTGTTAAATATTTGATTGGTTTATTGATCCAGCCGCCCCTCTGATAATTGGTCGGCTTTAGTAGCATATTGACCTGAGAGTTTGGGGTCTCCGTCTCATATTGAGAAAAGAGGCCCTGACAGCTTCTCAATCGAGCAGCACTTAGGTGTAAAACATAAAGATTATTTGTTGTACTGATAGATGAAATGAGGTCTTACCCCATATCACAGCTTTGACTCTTTATCATCTGTTTGTTCCTTCTCTCTCCACATATATCTGTGTTTCTTTACCCGTCCTCTTCCTACATTCATTTCTATCTGTGTGTAATCTGCTGTCATAATAAAAGTGGGCGATGTGTTGTCTACGCTCCGCTTACATTCCCACATGAGTCAAGGCTGAAACTAAAAAGCTCAATCAGACAGGATGGCATTCTGCTTCTTTTCAGCTGGTTCAAACAAGCTTTGTTGTGTGTTTGGGTTTTCTTAAATCTGTGCACATATGGGAAGTGTGTTTGGGTGTGTCTGTCTGTGATGGAGAGAGAGAGAGAAATAGAATGATACCAAAGAGGCACTTAAACCATAATTTCATGGATGAGAGACTTCAATCTTCCTCACAGGGGTCTTATCTTATTGTGGCTCACTGTTTGTAAAGATCCAGATAAAAATCTGATCTACATGAACATACATGTTAGTTATTCTTAACAATTGTGAGTTGTACTGTCTCCATTTCTATATTTATTTAGTCCTTGCTAGTACCGGTTTGGATCAGATTTTTGCCTTCAGAGCAGTCTAAATTCTCTGTTGCATGGATTCAACAAGGATAAGAGAGACTCAGATATTTTACATGGCAGCATCACACAGTTGATGCGTAATCCATGGTGCAAACAGGTGAAATCTGGTGACTGTGGAGATCATCGGTGTACAGTGAAATCATCATCACGTTAAAGAAACCAGTTTGAGATGATCTGAGCTTTATGACATGGCATAGTGTCCTGTTGGAAGCAGCCATCATATGAATGTTATAGCTATAATTCCCAGTAGATCAGGAGTCTCTGAAATACTTAAATCCCCTGCTGTCCCCACTCTGATGCCTGATCTGAATTTCAATGGGTATTCCTCACCACTTCTGGACACCAAAATAAGTCATTTTTAGGTGGAGCAGTGATGAGAGCCATGTAGGGGCAGTAGTAGCACATTTTACTTTGAAATTTAATCCAAATTCAATTCAAAAATGCTTATTTCACTCCAAAGGGAAATTAAATGTTGTTGTAGCTCATTTTATGAAGGTTTCTTCAAAGAGCCGGTGTAGATGCTGATGGCTGTGGGCAGGAAGGATCTCCTGTAGCGGTCTGTCTTACAGCACATCTGAAGAAGCCTCTGACTAAAGACAATCTGTTGTTGTACAACAGTCTACTGAAGAGGATGTTCAGGGTTCTACATAATGTTACTACTTTTATGAAGCATCCTTCTTTGCACAATGATCTCTAGAGGCTCCAGAGCCTTTTTTATCAGCTTTTTTAAGTCCTTGGCTCTGAGCTTTTTTAAGTCCTTGGCTCTGATGCTGCTTCCCCAGCAGATGATGGCAGAAGAGATCACACTTTCCACAACAGACTTATAGAAGATATGCAGCATCTTGCTGCAAACACCAAAGGACCTAAACTTCCTCAAGAAGTACAGTATATTACAGTATATATTATTACAGTATATCCAAAGAGCAGTAGATTGTAGCATGTTCGTAGTCTGGTAAGAGATTTTAAAAGGTCTCTAAAAACTTTGAAATCAGCCATTCCACTGCACGAAAAAAAGTCTAGAGGACATTCAGAAAAACTGCCAACAATGCCCAGGACATCCAAGCAAGTTCATCCTAAAAGCAGATCACAAGATGCTAAAAGAAGTCTCCAAAACCATAAAATGTCATCCTGGTCCTAAAGCAGACTATTCCTGATGCTAATGTGAAAATTTATGTCTGCACAATCAGAAATAAACTGAATCAATTTAATTTTCATGTGAGGTGTGCATGGAGGAAACTCTGGAAGAAAAGCATGAAGGTAGGATTGAAGTTTGCCACAGAGAATGAAGACAAAAAACAGAACTTCTCAAAGAATGTTCTTTGGACAGATGAGTCTGTTTATAAATTATTTTAACATTGGAATATAGAACATGTTTGACCTAAACAAAATGCAGCATTTCAAAGAAGCTCATGTCCACCCTTTACAATTTGGGCAAATTGCCTGAGTACAGAGACTAAGGCAATTTGCAGATCCACCCAGCAGGTCTCCACTGCGCCCTCCAGTGGAGACCTAGGACTCCAGAAACACCAAACCAGCCAAACCGACACACCCTGGATTCCTGACCCCCCAACCCAAGACGGGTGAGAGAGGACTCATAGTCCAGGATCAAAGGAACATCCAAAAGGAAGGACCAGGGCATCTCAGGACCTTAACCCAATGAGGTACTGCTAGCCACGACCTCACGACAGGAGTCCACGATCTGTCAGACTGTATAAGCAGGGTGCCCCTCAAAATCCTGGGTGCGAGGAGGGGGCTCGAAAGGAGGGCACAAGGTGTTGGAATGGACTGGTTTTATTTGAGAAACATGGAAAGTGGGATGGATGCACATGGTGTCAGGGACGCAAAGATAAACAGTAATGGGACTGATGATGGTGGTTATTTTGTATAGGCCAATGAAAGTTTTTTAGACATGGGTTTCATAGTAATGTCTTGATACAACAGCCATACCTTTGTCCGAGAGTGTATTGAGGTACAGGGATTCTCTTACGGTCAGCAAATTTCTTGCTTTGTTCCATATTACAGTTTAAGGCAGCTGTGGTGTTGGTCCAGATATTCTTGCAACAGTGGATGTGATGCTGGACAGAGGTGATGGATTTATTTTTCATCTGAGGGAAACAGAGGAGGATGGTAGTCTAGGGAGTCTTCAAAATGAGAGAATCCAGTAGCACATAAAATATGAAAATTGTGAGCATACTCAATCCAGGGCAGGAACTGGGAACAGTCGGATGAGTTGGTGGGGGTGACATATCTGAGTGAGGCTTTGAGTTCTTGATTCATACATTCTGTTTGACCATTGGCATGTGGATAGAAACCAGATGTGAAACGAACCTTAGCATTCAGAGTGGTGCAAAACTGTTTAAAGACACGAGAGATTAACTGTGGGCCTCGGCCAGAGAAGATATCCTGGGGAATTCCATTGAGGAGTAAAACATGCTTGATGAGGCGCCGAGCAGTTTGAAATGATGTGGGGAGCTTTCTGAGAGGAATCAAATGGCAGGCTTTAGTAAAGCGGTCAATGACTTTCACAATAGTGGTCATACCTTTAGAAATGCATAGTCCTGTGACGAAGTCAATGGCAATGTGAGACCAAGGTCGAATGGGTATGGCGAGGGGTTATGTTTGGACAGGCAGTTAGACCCCAGCACAAAGAGAGACTGAGAAGTGGGAAGGACAAACCACCCATGGTGGTTTCCAGAGATGACAAGTTGTTATGGTTTGGTTTTATGAGTAATCTGAGGAAGTGAACGTTCATGCAGTGCTGAGAAATTTTATGGAGAAGGAAGGGGGTCAGTTTCAATATGGCATTGCTCAACTATGGTCTGATCAATGTGATTTAGTTTGCAGCCAGAGTCAATTAAAACAGAGAGGTTGATGGAGTTGTTTAAAAACAGAGTTGCAGACCAAGTGAATCATGGATGAGTACCTCTGATGGATATGTCCATCCGTCTCCCCATATTTATGGACAGACCTTCTCTTGTATCCACAGCGGGCACTGGGGTTCCAACCTAAGAAGCGGCTACAGTACGAAACTCAATAGAGAACTCAACCAAAGATCTTTGTCCCTTTCTGATCTAATAGACCACTGCCTAAGGAGGTCTTTTTAGGACCTTGACTAAATGTAGCTTTAAATTTGTGAATAAATCCCTGGAAGGACCAGCCAAAGTGGGAATAATTCTGGAATCGAGCTTCTGCCCATTTTAAGGTTTTATCAGAAAGGAGACCAATAATGTAAGAAATCATAGAATCATTAGAGAAAAAGGAGTGTGCAGAATGATTTGACCAACAAGCATTGTAGAAGGATCCCCCACACCGGCCCAACTCACCTGAAAAGTTTTCAGGAGTGAGGGAACTGATGCCATGGAAGGGTGTATGAATTGGAGGCGTCGGTGGAGGAACTTTGGGGACCTCTGGTTGTGGAGGAAATTCTGCAACAGAACTGTAATGTGATCCAAGTGTTGGTAAGTTGAATGTTGTTGTTCACCAAGGGACTGTACAATGGCTTCATGAGCCTTGAGTTGTGTATTCTGTTCAGAGATTACTCTCCTGAGAGTATCGGCTGGGTCAGAATGGCTTGGGTGTTCTTTCATGGTTTTGTTTAAACACCTGGGGCCTCATGTACGAAAGAGTGAGCAGCTTTCATACTAAAAGTTTGCGGTAGGGAGAAATTCTGAAACCTGTGGCGCACAAAAAAAATCAGATGTATGAAACTGTGCGTAGACATATCACCGCACACGTAGCCTTCATACATCCCAGTTTGTGGTGGATTTGGCATAGCTGCACGTGGCACTTGGACTGCCCGTTCCCTGCCTCTAAATTCATATGCAAAGTAGTATTAGTAGCCGGAAGTCACCCATTAGGTGTCCAAATAACCATAGCAACGGTGCTGTTACAGTCAAAGAACCGGTTCCTTTCGGTGGAAAAACAAGAGAGACTGTGCCTACACACCATGATGGATCTTTGCAGTAAATTACAGCAAACCAACAACTACTTGAATGTCATCAGAGACTCATACCTGACAGAAAATCAAATGTTTGTCGCCTCGAACCTCTTTAGCTCTACAATGTATATCTAAACCAAACGGCGCTGTCTAGCTACTGCATGACCTCAATTAAAGCTCAATGCTGATCATTATAATGATATGAACATGCCTCCCATATTTCTATTACAAAGACTGTCACCACACACACTATGCAAAGTACTTTAAGTCTTTACAACCATTCAGGATGTCACATAAAAAATAGAAAATTACCTAGTAGCCAGCGTAGTAGTAGCCAGTTCCACAATAACGCACAACTTTAGCAGCTATTCATGGAAATGTGTCATTGTCTCCAGCTTGTCCACTTTAGGAATCATCAAATCTGACTTGTTTGGAATTAATCTGCTAATCCGGCACCATTCAGTGAAATTGAAAGTGCCCCATAGACAATTCACATGCAATTTATGCTCCTCAGCACACAAACCGATGAACATTTCCATCTACAGGTGAAAAAAGCAGAGGAAGTTTCACAGTTTACAGCTGACAGAGGTTTCCATAATTTCTTGAGGTGTGTTACGCTATTGTATAAGGCTGAATGTGATTCAGTTTCATCGCTCTGGTTTAAACTATAAAAGGTCAAACTCATGAACAAACATCATGCTCCATGAATAAAATAAAGCTGAATTGAGTCATATTTCAGTGTATTTAGGTGAGTTTTAGTTTTCTGTAGTTTATTATTGTTGATTGAAAAAGTTTGCGTGGCTTCCGCTCATTTTCAACGCAGGTCAAAAGTTTGCGTGGATTTACGCACACTTTCACGCAACATTCACACAATGGCAAGTTGCGTGTAAAACATTGCGCCACAAGATTTTTGTGCGCAAGTACGCTTCATACATGACCCTCCTGATCCACATTCACATATACTCTTACGAGACAAGAAGAAAGTTTTAAACAGTTTATTTGGAAACAATGATAATGAATG
This sequence comes from Characodon lateralis, assembly GCA_036250325.1. Taxonomy (NCBI): domain Eukaryota; kingdom Metazoa; phylum Chordata; class Actinopteri; order Cyprinodontiformes; family Goodeidae; genus Characodon; species Characodon lateralis. Next base: position 15,853 of record JAHUTJ010066747.1, read on the forward strand.
TGAAGATCTTGATCTGGGGTTTATCTGGGAACTCAGGTCCGCTGTGTCACTAGGGAGGAGAGGAAAGTGGCTTGTGTGGGTTATGAATGTCAGGGGCAATTAGTGGTAATCCGAGCGGAAAGGTCTTTGTGGTGGCTTGTAGCTGATGGATGGGGGCAATGGTGTAGTGAGCAGCGGAGGTGGTGATTAAAGTGTCGGAGGCCGAACAGGTTGCACTGAGGATGAAGATGATGAAGAGCCTTGGGGTTGTCAGCCGTGGAATGAAGAGCAGAATGTTATAGTTCGTTGAAGGCGTCTTGTGGCTAGAGATCCAGGAACACACAGAGGAGGAACTTGGTCTCAATTAAGAGGTTTGCATTGAATGAAGAGAAAAACAAAGATTCTTAGCAAGGGAAAACAACACATAGAGAATCATGAGAACACAGAGGGCTTCGGGTTACCTCATGGGTTAATACTCAAGCGACTGGCAGTTCCTCATATATTTGTGGTGATGGCTTGATAACGAACAGGTGTGAAGGAGTACACCTGCTCTGATCCACCCTCCAGTAGCTCTGGTCCAACTGTTCCCTCCAGTGGAGACCTAAGACTCAAGAAACACAAAACCAACCACACAGACGCAAACACCCCAGATTCCTGACAAACTAATGAAATTTACTTTCAATAATTATCATAAACTAAACACTGATTCCCTTCAGAATTAGAGGACGTTATGGATTAATAATGAGACTTTCTCAACAAGCAGTATATTGATTGATAAAATCAATCATTTAAAAGTGTAAATATGTTTGAGTACAAACAGAAAATACTAAAAATCAGGTTCAGACTACTGTTTGCAAAGTTTTCACCTTGTAAAATGCTTAAATAATGGTGGCCCCTCATACTGCCTGTTGTTTGTCTTATTAAATCAAACAAAACATTTCTGTTTCTTGATAAATTATTGCACTTGTTTTATTGCCAAGAACTAGAATATTAGGCACCGTACTTAATGCCAACACCTGATCCATATTTTTAGTGGTTGAGATGCAGTGACTCTTCGCACTGCCCACTTTATGGCATTTCCCAAAATTTGTCTGGGGCCGGGCTATGCTTTTACAACGGGTTTAGTTCCACTTTAATACATTTGTTTTCAGAAAAGGAACTTGTAAGGCCAAAATAATTACATTACATCAACCTATATGCAGTGAAACCTTGTGGCTAGAAAAAGTAAAGGATAGTTTGGTTTTTTTATTTAATAATTTTGTTGAGTGAATTAAAGTCATTTTTTGTATTTTAGATTTTCATTTATGTCTTTTTTTATTATGAGTAAGATACATTTAGATGAACTCTGTTGACTCTGGGAGAGAAAGGCCAATTGAGTTTTTAATTTGATTAAAATTCAGTCAGAAAAGGTTTTTTATAAATGTTAAATGTTACCTGCAAGCTTGAGGTTATTTGCTTCTAGCCAGTCGAAGGAAGATTCCAAGTCCTGTGTTTACTGTCAAAGTTTATTTTTGACTTGGTGCACTCTCATCACCCCGAGAGATTTAAGCTCTTAGATAATTCTTACCTAGGTCTCAAGCTATAATGAGCTTATTATAACTGCCCCTCATTCAAAATTTTAATTAGGAAAAGCCTGGTGAACTGCAAATTGCAGTTCTTTGTAAACATCAGACTCTTGTCCTAACAATAAGGTGCCATGGGCTTCTGTAGTGCTGTTACAATGATGAAACAAACATGAACTCTGGAAAGCATGCAATACCAGGACAACAAACATTTTTTGACCTGCTGTGTCCTTAGCTTTTGTTGTAAATAAAGCAGTAGTTGTAATAGGAAAGAGAAAAGAAAGAACATGGCAGGAACTTTGCATATGGTCTCACTTCATAATGAAGCTTTTTTAATTTGCTGTATTTCTTGGCCTACTTCATGTCTATCAAACATATCCACATATAAAGCCACATATACATATAAAGCCATATAAATCCAAGTACGTAAACATTCATGTCTTAGAATATCATAATATTTACAAAGGTGATCTCCTGTCATATCCAAGAATTATCCTTACTTTTAAACCACAGCGGCAAACATTTTGACATGTTGACAACCTCGAACTTCAGGTTATTGAGATTTTATGTGATAGACCAACACGTAGCAGCTTATATTTTGTTTACTGAAAAAATCTGAAAAGTGTGCCATACAGCTGTACTCTACCCCCTTTATTTCTAAGAGAGGTAGTCAAGGGGCCCATGGTAACTCTGGCGGAGATGCAGAGATGCAACGATCAGGTTGGAGAAACTGTTAAGAGGACAACTGTTATTTGTACACTTCACAAATCTGACCTCTATTGAAAAGTTGCAAGAAGAAAGCCATTGTTGAAAAAAGTCATAAGAAGGCCTGTTTACAGTTTGCCACAAGCCATGCAGAGGACCCATCAAACATGTGGAAGAAGGTGTTCTAAACAAATTGAACTTTAGGCTAAGTGCACATTGTTATGGGTGGAGGAAGACTTATCTGTGTAATTCACATTGAACATGGCATCTCCAAAGTGAAACATCGCGGAGGCAGCACCTACCTGTTAGAAACTGCAGAAGACTAAAGATGAGGGGGTGTGGAGTGGAGGAACATACAATGGGATGATTTAGAATAGAAGTGTTGGAATGGCCCTGTGAAAGTTTAGACCTAAATTTGAATCTTTGGTCTCAATGTGCAAAACTGGTAGAGATACTTATCTAGTTTGTTCATTTCTGAATTTGTAAAAACAAAAAAAATTGAAATTATCATTATTTGCTTCACCATTTCACTAGTACTTATCCTCTTTATAACAGTTAAAATGACCCAACAACGCATTGGGCCTTTTGTGAGAGACAAAATAAAATGATCTTGAACATATTTTAGCTGAAAATAACATCTGCTCATAGAAAAACACCATAAAAACAGTTTCCCCTTACTTCTGAGTTTGCTTTTTAATAGAACTGTGCCTACCTGTACAGTGATTAGATTCACTTACATAGAGCGGCTTCACTTACAATGCTGACAGCATGCATATTATTAATATTTATTTGCCTAAACCAGGGGTCTACAACCTGCAGTTCTGTAGCTGCAAGGGGCTTGTTGGACCTTCCACAATGGCTTCCATACAGATATTATAACATATCTATACAGATTTAATTGCAAATGCAGGTTTTATCAGTTCCAATTTTTCATGGAATATTGCATTGACTTTCCACAACAGAAAGACACTAAAAGTACCAGTAACATTTTTCTTGTCATAAGGTTGATAACTTTTACATAATTTTTTTTAGAAAATATCAACATCCAATAGAAGTAAATGTATCCATCCTGTCTTTGCAAAATGTTTTTTTAAATTTAAAAACAAATATAAAATGAAGATTCTTTGAAAATGACAACAGATTTCCTATCGTAGATATTTATCTAAAAACATACATCGGTTTTTTTCCCGAAAGGTAACATAACATTGGCGGCTCAAAACGCATTTTAATTAATTGGACTGAGGGCAAAAATGGTTGTTTGGATTGTAAAGGCTGCAGAACTATGTCCTAAACAATCTGGTGGTCATTCTAGCAGTTTCCTAGGATTTGTCCTGTTCTTAAGAGAAGTTGTTAGGTCTAAAACTCATATTTAAACCTAAAATGTTTCACCATAAATTAAAGACAGTAGGTCTAGCAGTCTTTGGAATAGGGATAGTGGTAGCTGATTTCAGGCACTAGGGCATGGTAGCCCATGACATTGAGAGGTTGAGCAACCTGCCTCACCTGGTATTCCTGCAGTTTGAGTGTGGCGCAGCTCGAGGTCTGTGATGGCCGTGCAGCTGTGTGGAAAGCCTCTGCCTTGTATCAGGAAAATAAATTACTTATTTCCTCTGCCAGCAATTCTGCAGCTGCTAATGGTGAGATGGTCCTCCATTTTTCTCCTATGAATGTCCTAGCAGCTTTGATACCTCTCCGCAGCTCTGCCCTCGCCACCCTGTACTGTTCTCTGTCACCTGACTTTAAGGCAGAGTTCCGGGTTTTAAGGAGTGTCATCCTTGGTTTTTGATTCAGTGTTACACTCTCAGTGCAGCTCTTAATGTAGAGCATAATAGCCTTCTGCCTTGCTGTAAGCTATTGGTTTTTATTTTGTTAAACTTCTCAACTCACCGAGCTGCTTCTGCCTACTCTGTGTGCTCCTGTAAATCAAGATGTTCATATATACTCCATTCAGTGTGCTCAAAGCAGTCTTGAAGCTTAGAAAGTTCTGTAAGAAAATATAAACTAAACACATCTAACACCGGAACCCAGGAAGTAACAAAATTAACTAGAAGGAATCTAAATATACCTGAACAGAAAAGCACCTGGCTAAGCAGGAAGTAAACAACACAAAAACCTAACAAGACAGATTCTGACATGTGCATGCTGTACAAGGTTAGGGAGCAAAGTGCTCAGTCCCCAGCAATGTCAAAGCTCCCTCTGGATGAGCCTTCATTTATTTGCTAATGGTGGCGTACAGCTGAGAGAGTGCCAAGCTAATATTAGCATCTGGTGGGATGTAGACAGCAGCAATAATCACTGTTTTGAGCTCTCTGGATGGCTCAGGAAACCATTGCAGGTGTTTGGAGGTAATTAGCTAAATAGGGTGGGACACCATGAGTTTCCAATATTTAACTTTTCAACAATATTCTAATTCTCAGAGACACAGAATTTTGGGTTTTCATCATCTTGTAGTCATAACTATCAAAATTATAAGAAATAACGACTTATATTAACGACGAAATATTTCAATCTATGTGTAATAGATTTATATAATATGAGTTTCACTTCTGAAATGAGTGACAAAAATATTGAACTTTTGCACTATATTCAGATTTTTTGACATGGACCTGTATTGCTAACACCAATAGTTAAATACTTGGGCGAACCTCTGTCCCGGTTCTCTAGTGTTTGGTTTCTGGTTTTTATTTGTGTCTATATTTAGATAATTTTCTTTTGAGCTTTTTCAGCATTTTTTTCTTAGTTTATGTTGTTGGATTTATTTCCTTAGGTATGATCTTTGTACTTTTTGAGTTATTTCTGTTTAGATGTAGTTCATGTTCACATTGTGCTTTCATGCCACTGCTCCCCACACTAATTTGCTTTATTCAGTCCACCTGCGTTATGCTAATTAGTTTCCCTGTTTTCACATGTTGGTGGCACTAGTTTTACTGGTCGGTTCTGTTTACTCCTTGCTCCTCGTTCAATCCAATCCATGTCTGCTTGTTTTTGCCTTCCAACTCACTGAGCTGCTTCTGCTTGCCTGTCTGCAATTGTGTCCTGCTCCACACTTTGACACCATCTTCCTCTTTCTGTGGACTTTCTCCTGCTCAAACCATATAAAAGGTTAAATATCAGCAGGTGTTGTTGCTCTGACTCTACAATACCCTCCTGAACATTTATAAAAGACCCAACTTTCTTATTTTCCTTGTTTCCTTCTTTACTGTATTTTTCAATCTCAAAATTGTTTCTCAAACTGACCTGGATGGTACATTACTGTGTAATAAGGACAATTTCTATGATCATGTATTAGCTAAGACCTGCACCAATCCCCAACACTCTTAGGATTTGCACATATCACCCACTTTCTGCAGCCTTCCCTGCTTCTCTCATGTTAATCCCATCCTCCTCGCCTCTCTGTCCACCCACTCTGTCAAATGTGGCAAGGAAGCAGGAAGAGAATGAAGGGGAACACAGAGATAGTACAGGAATCTGTGCTCCTGTACAGGTCCTTCTCAAAATATTAGCATATTGTGATAAAGTTCATTATTTTCCATAATGTCATGATGAAAATTTAACATTCATATATTTTAGATTCATTGCACACTAACTGAAATATTTCAG
>JAHUTJ010066748.1:6743-21689 GCA_036250325.1 Characodon lateralis
ACAAAGTAGCCCTGGTCTTCTGGTATCTAACCAATTTTCCCAATCTAACAACTGGTATGTTTAACAAAAAAAGGAGTAAAGTGTGATCACAAAAATCATTGTATGTTTGTGTCCATAATCAGCTACTTTGTCTGACCTTACAGAAATGAGATTTAACTAAAGCAAACATCTTAAAAAATACTTCTCCTATTATATGATGTAACGGAGACATTATTTCACTTATGGTGAAACATGCCAGTTAACAAGAATCCTCAACTAGACACTAACATAAAATTGCATAATCTCAGTTTTGATTTTGCAGTTTGAGGAAACAGGAGCTGACCCACTCCCTTTGCAGTATGTAATTAGCTGTGCCATCTGTATGCTGTGGGCAGTTTGAGACTCAGAGGTGAGAACTGCACAAGAGGAGCTCAGCTGTCCATCCTCATTTACACACAAATCATTGCTTTGGCTTATTCATCACCTTTATTCATTACTCCATTGCTCTTTTCCCTGGAAAATGCTCCCAGATTAGGCCATCAGTGACAAACTGCTCTATTTTCTCTGCTTTGCATTAGATTCTATAAATCCACTTTCTGGATTATTTAACCTTATTCAACCACTCATGTCAGTTCATAGCTGCCGTTGCTTCATTGTGCTACATTTCTCTTTTTCCCAAATCCAGCACACATATGTCATGCCTATTTTTTGGGTATCATTGTCTCTCAGTCCATCTTTCTCTTCTTTATCCTCTCATTTACTCTCTTCCTCCCTCACTCTCTGGGCTCCAAGCAGGACAACTGGACTCTCAGAGGAGAACTGTAGCATTAAATGATGGGCTTGTTAATGGGGTCACTGATAATTCAGCTAATTAGTTGCCATATCACCTTCAGCTGCAGTCTTTGCAGCTAGATAACAGAGGCAGTCAGAGAGTAAGAAAAAGATGAGAAACGCTCTCCAGATTCTGCATGCCCCTAAAACACAAATTAAGAACTTGTCATCTGCATAGAGTGAAGAGGTGTTGCTATTTATGTGGGACTGTATAATATTTTTGTCTCTGTCCCACATTTACAGTGTATTTTGTAGATGTTAACGTTTAAGGGCTGATGCATTCAATGTGCACAGATAGATCAAGAGCAGAAAAACCTGCACCCATCTGCACTGGCAGACTACCCTATGGGTATGTTTTCAGAATCCTTTAATTACAAATGAAAACCTGCTTATTTTAGTTGAACGTATTAGAAACCACCACAAAAAAAGAAGTAAATATGAAACCAGTACAATTCTGTAAAAAAAGAATAACAGCAAATAAGGTAGCAACCGTTTAAATAACATGTATTCATCACAATGTTGAACTAACTGTGATAAAAGAAACCTGTGCAAGTATTGTTTTGGTAGAAATTGGCCAAGTAACAATCTCAAGATTCCTAGTTTCCTCACACAGTCCAAAAGTATGCTTGTTAGATAGAGGTATAACTAAATCCTGTGGCACAAGATATTGCTATATTAAAAAAGAAGTCTGAATGAAGTGTACCTCGCAAATCGGTATCCAGTTACTTCCTTATTGTTACCGTCTGGTTCCTCCAGTAAACTACCCTGCTTACTTTCCCGTACAATGTTTCTGTGTTCCTGCCTGCATATCAGCCTAAGTTCCGTCCTGTAAGTTACTTGTTTCTTATGGGGTAAGAACGCTGTCAAAAACAATGTGTATGTAAAGACGGAAATGTGTGCATATTAGTCAATAGTTGTGCATAAGTAAAATCCAAAAGAGGTATTGTATATTTTCTCTNTTATGGGGTAAGAACGCTGTCAAAAACAATGTGTATGTAAAGACGGAAATGTGTGCATATTAGTCAATAGTTGTGCATGAGTAAAATCCAAAAGAGGTATTGTATATTTTCTCTGTAAGAATACAAAGTAAAACGTTACAGCTTCAAGAAATTATAAACACAAAGTTCAAGTTTACAGTTGTGGTTTATTCTTTATGAATACAATATGCTATAACAGTTTGTGAATACGATTTCTTTGAGAATAAGAATTTACATCAGCGACTTGGTGTTACGTGATCTCAGGCTCAGGATATAGTGGGTGAAGTTATACAATGATGTACAGTAGGTGGCAGTATGCACCTCTGAATTTGTTGCGAACCACCAGCAGAAGAAGAGAAGAAGAAGAAGAAGCAGCAGCACTAGCGGTGAGATGACAGACCAAGAGCGTATATTAACGACATTAAGACATATGTAAACTTTTTAACATTACCTGGCTTTGTACCATAGTTTATTGGTCCGTTTATTTGGCGCAAGTGCTGCTGCTTCTTCTTCTTCTCTTCTTCTGCTGGCGGTTCGCAACAAATTCAGAGGTGCATACTGCCACCTACTGTACATCATTGTATAACTCCACCCACTATATCCTGAGCCTGAGATCACATGACACCAAGTCGCTGATGTAAATTCGTATTCTCAAAGAAAAGAAATCATATTCACAAACTGTTATAGCATATTGTATTCATAAAGAATAAACCACAACTGTAAACTTGAACTTTGTGTTTGTAATTTCCTGAAGCTGTAACATTTTATTTTGTATTCTTATAGAGAAACTATATAATACATACCTCTTTTGGATTTTACTTATGCACAACTATTGACTAATATGCACACATTTCCGTCTTTACATACACATTGTTTTTGACAGCGTTCTTACCCCATAGATTCTTATCATTAAATCTTCCAACTACTCACCCAGCTGCTCCCATCCACCTTTATGCACTTCGGTCCTGTTTCACCTCCACACAGCCTGACAGATTCAGGCCACGGAGTTAAGTACGGATTTGTGTGAGTGTTATGTCCCCTTCCTCCACCAGGGTGCGATAGGCAGGTGCAGTTGCACCTGCCTGTTCGCCCAAAAGAGTTAGCCCATCAGTAGAAGAGTGGGTACTGTTGGGTCCAGGCACTCAAACCAATTATCCCCGTTTCCATTTAAAGTCTCTTATTTGTGTTGAACATGACCAGTTTCCAGTCCTGGCTCTCATTGACTCGGGAGCTGAACAGAATCTTATCAGCCCAGAGTTATTGAAGAAATTAAGGATACCCACTACAGACCTGGCCAATCCACTAAAGGTTGCATCCTCAGACGGCAGTGCTTTGGAGACGGTATGCCTCAAAACTCATCCTCTTCATTTTATCTCTACAGGCAGCCATCATGAGGAGATATCTTTATTTTGTTTCCTATTAAAGGAACCCATGTAGTTTTGGGACACCCCTGGTTAAAGCTTCATAATCCCCATTTAAATTAGTCTGAGTCTCACGTCGAGACATGGAGCAAGTATTGTCATTCGTCCTGTCTTCGCTCAGCTGTAGTCTCCAGTCCTGCTCACTCCGAAAATTCTGAGTCTCAACCCAATCTCAGTCACGTTCCCTTACAGTACCACAATCTTAAAATGGCTTTTAGCAAAGACCAAGCCTTGTCACTGCCACCACATCGTCTCTAAAATTGTGGTATTGATCTGCTCCCTGGTGCTCAGTTACCTTCAAGACAACTCTACAACCTGTACGAGGCCGAGCAAGAAACCATGACATAAACGACTTCCTCAGAGAGGGCATCATTAGACCCTCTTCATCTCTTGTTAGTGCTGGCTTCTTTGTTAAAAAGAAAAATAACACTCTGAGACTCTGTATTGATTACAGAGGTCTGAACCAGATAACTGTCAAGAACAAATATGCACTTCCTCTCCTGGCCTCCGCTCTAGAAACAGTTCGTCATGCTACCACCTTCACCAAGCTTGACCTTCGCAATGCTTATCTGGTTTGAATCAAGCACGGAGATGAGTGGAAAACGAGTATCTTGTCATGCCATTCGGCCTAACCAACGCATCTGCAGATTTCCTAGCCCTGGTCAATTCTCAGTGACTTCATCAACGTTTTTGTTCTTCACAACATTCTCATGTCATGATTTGTGGGTGTTTTTGGTTTCTAGTTATTATTATTATTATTACTGATAGATTTTGAATCCTGCTTCTGGTCATGTTTTAGTTTTTATCTTCTCATTCATGTTTTGTCAACTTAGGTTTTTTGGATCTGGTTATGCTTTAGTTTCATGTTTTTCTAGTTATATTTCTATTAGTTTGTGCCCTTGATTTCCGTTCTGCTCTAGCCACGTTTTGTTTTCTCTTGTCAATTAACTTTATTCGGTTCACCTGCACCCAGCTAATCTGTCTCCTTGCTTCACCTGGTTCACGCTCCATAAATACACTTCTGTTCTGTTCATTCCTCGCGAAAACATTTCGGATCATGCCTCCCTGTGTTACGGACCATGCTTTGCCTGTCTTGCCTGCCTGTTTATTGTTTTGTTCCTGCCTCCTCTTTTGAGTGAGTTTTTGTTTTTTCTAAAGATTAAATCTTTTCACCTGCCGTCATGCTGCCTGCTTGTCTGCATTCTGGAGTCCTCCGTTGCACTAAACCTGACAGAATGTTTCCGCCAAAGTTGGACCTCGCAGACGGTAGGCAAGAGAGCTCCTGTGATCACTGGCTTCAGCAGCAGATGGAGGAGGCAATGAAACACCTCCCGGCCGATCTGGAGGTTCTGCCCTCTCCACTGCTGCTGGATCAGATGGAGCGTGAGGCGGTTCAACTCCGTTCTTTGCCTGCTCCCCTGGTTGCGTGCCCTGATCTGGCAGCAAAGCCAGCATCTTTCTCCTGCCGTAGGAAACGTCGGCACCATTGGCAATTGCTCTAAGACTGCAAGGGAAGCTCAGCTTCCCCTAAAATGTCAAAAAATAAGTGATCAAATATATACTGTTGTGTGTACATGTCATTGACTAAATATGCGCTACAACGCACTCAACTTTTGTNCTCAACTTTTGTTCAGAATCAGCTTCTTATCACTGGTAACGACGCGGCTTTCCTCTCACTCATTCCCACAGCTTCACAGTGCTTTAAACAGTGAGTTCAATAGTGAAGCAAAAATGCTGGGCTTTGTCCCGCCCATCGGACGCTCAGCGTCTATGGGGCAGCCTCGGCTGCAGCGAAACGAGACGAGACATTGGATAAATGCTGGGCTTTGACCCCCATCGGACGCTCAGCGTCTCTGGGGGTCTATGGGGCAGTGGACTGGCCTCGGCTGGCCCGGACGCTCAGCATCTGCATGATGATCTGTCTGAGGCCGAATCCCTTTTTGATTGACAGCGAAATGACCGAATCAGCGATTTAGCGATCTTGAAATTGAGCTTCCCCTCCTTGAAAGACCAGCATCTGCCACTGGTCGGCACGGAGCACCTTCCTGCTTTTCAGCTAGTGAGGAAGAGTCTCCCATGGCCGCTGCTGTGATGTCTGGAGAGGTGGTTTCCCTGCCAGCTAACGTGAGTGCTGCAACGAGTAATCCCGCATCTTCGTCTGCCACAGCACTGTCTCCCAGGCTCGCTGCAGCTCCGCCTCCGCCCATGCCGTCTTCAGCCCAGTGTTCTGAGACAACACCGGTCAAGCTTCCAGCTTAAGAACTTCAGGAGGGTCTGTTTTTTGAATCCTTCTCCTGAGCTGCGGGAGAAGGTCAAGAAGATGGAGGAGGATTATGAGACGGCACTAAGGCAGTTTTACTGCCGTCCACCTTCACCCACACCAAGCCACCAGAGCGCTGCAGCTGAGCAGTCCAAGCCAAGCCACCAGAACCAGAGCGCTGCAGCTGAGCAGTCCAAGCCAAGTCTCCAGAGCTCTGCTGCTGCAGCTCAGTCCAAGCCAGGTCTCCAGAGCTCTGCTGCTGCAGCTCAGTCCAAGCCAGGTCTCCAGAGCTCTGCTGCTGCAGCTCAGTCCAAGCCAGGTCTCCAGAGCTCAATTGCTGCGGCTCAGCCGTCGCCAGACCTGCAGAACAAAGAGGCAACTCTGTCCACGTCATGTTTCCAGAGTGCTGCCATTTTACAGCCCAAGTCTGCCTCAATGTCCTCCACACGCCTCAGAGGACGTCATAAGAGGGACGCCTCGGCTCAAGTCATCGGGGGACCCGGCGATGCCTCAGCCCAAGTCATCGGGGTCCCCGTGACGCCTCAGCTTCGGCCTAAGCCACTGAGGGTCTCGGTGACGCCTCAGCTCCTGCCTATGCCGCTGAGGGTCTCTGCAATGTCTCACCCCTGCCTACACCACTGAGGGTCTCTGCGACGCCTCAGCCCCTGCTCACACCACTGAGGGTCTCGACGACGCCTCAGCTCCTGCCTATGCCACTGAGGGTCTCGGCAATGCCTCACCCCCTGCCTACGCCATTGAGTGAGAGGAAAGCCGCGTCGTTACCACTGATAAGAAGCTGATTCTGAACAAAAGTTGAGCGCGTTGTAGTGCATTATTAGTCAATGACTTGTACACACAGCAGTATATATTTGATCACTTATTTTTTGACATATTAAGGGAAGCTGAGCTTCCCTTGCAGTCTTTGAGCAATCGCCACTGGTGTTAAACCCACGTCTTCGATCGGTAAAGTAAAACTTTGCAAGTCTTCCTGTCCTTGCAAGCTTAACTCATTGAGTTTCCCGTGAATTTTGGCCAGTGGGGAAAATTAATGAAAACTAATATAATGTGTGAGTTTCTTCTCCAGAAGGACGCGTGCCTCCGTTGTGTGGTAACCGGTCTCGGTTTCCAGCGGGAAAAAACAATGGTGGGGCGCCTCATATTCGTTATATAGCCCACTGTGACATCAGAGCTGCGACGCCCCTTCCTATCAGCTGCAATTCCTGCTGGGAGTTGTGGTAGCAGACCATACTGGGGTATATAGTAGCAAACAAATGGTCCAACACTTTGCTGTTGAGGGATTTTGGCCCACTCTTCTTTGCAGAATTGCTTTAATCCAGCTGCGCTGAATTTGAGCATAAACTGGCTTTTTAATGTCTTGTCACAGCATCAAAATCACATTTAAGTTAAGTTTGACTAGGGCACTTTAAAACCTTTATTTAGGCTTTTTCAGCCATTCAGTGGAATTAATGATGTGTTGTCCTGCTGAATAAACTACATGAGCTTACTTTTATGGTCATGAATTGATGGCCGAACATTCTCCTTCAAGGTTTTCTTGTAGTGAGCAGACTACATCAAAACAAGATGAAGAAAGGTATGAAAGAAAGAAACTCTAAACAATGGCTTTTGTGAAGCAGTGACTGCTACTTCTGTAGATAGTCTGTGGATGCATAGTGAGAGCCAGGACCATGGCATAAAAGTCGGATGAAATTCAACATGATCATTGACTGGAGACGCTCTGAAAACCATCAGATATGTATCCGATTTAGTACTACATATGGAAGTGGCACCATTCCCTTTTTTTGGAGGTGAAAAAATGGGAATTGGGCCATTCCGACTGTCATGGAAAAGTCGCATATGGGTCACATATAGGCAAAAAAATCAGATTCTTGATGCATTTGCCTCCTGTGTGAATATAGCCTTAGTTCTGCTAATTCACTGTTAATTAGTCTCCTTTTCTCAGCTTCCCTGCTTTCATTCTGCCAAAGCTGTTCCACATTACCTCCTGAGGTTCCTTTGTCAGTTTCCATCCCTGTCTCAGTATTTAAGTTCACTGGTTTCATCGTTCATTCCTGAATTCTTCCATTACTCTGTTGCCTGAATACACTGCCTGTTATTAAGTTTGTGCTCCATGTCCTGTTCTCCCTATTCTTCATCTGTAAGTTTTCTGTTTATGATTAAAGCTTCAACATGCTCATCCCAAGTTCCTGTCTGCATTTTGGTCCTACCAACAACCATAAAACCTCACATTCTGACCTCTTGGATGAGTCTTTAATGTGCTCTAGAAGTAAATTTGATAGTCCTGGAAACATCCTTTCTCTGTTCCTTGAAAAATGTCTTTGTAACCCTGTGCAAATAGATATTAAAGAGCTTGTTTTCCATTAGTTACTAAATTTATTTAGATCAGGGCATGAAGTGTTACTCTTTTAGATATTGTAGCCTACTTCATGTTGTCACACATATTCTATTTAACAGGTCTGGCAGTAATCAGGCCTGTTAGTGACTAATGAAATTGGACCATGACTCATTATCAAATAACAGGGGTGACTTTTTCACAAAAGGCCAGGTTGGTTTTGAAAGGTGCTCTTTGTTGATAAATGAGGTTTTTTTGTATTCAATAAGCCCTAATCAGGGGCTTAGGTAGCACTGTTGCCTTACAGCAAGAACGTCCTGGGTTCGACTTGGGGGTCTTTCTGCATGGAGTTTGCATGTTCTCTCCAGGTACTCCAGTTTCCTCCCACAGTCCACAAACACAACTGTTTGGTTAATTGGTCTCTAAATTGCCCTTCCGTGTGAATGAGTGTGTGCTTGGTTGTTTGTCCTGTATGTCTCTGTGTTGCCCTGCGATGGATTGGCAACCTGTCCAGGGTGTACCCTGCCTCTCGCCCGTAGACTGCTGGAGATAGGCACCAGCTCCCCCGTGACCCACGATGGAATAAGCGGTATAGAAAATGAATGGATTTAATCAGGTTATCCTTGTCCTATAATAGAATTTGTGTGATGAAACAAATAAGTGTGACAAAAGGCAAAAATGGAAAAAGTCTTTAAGGGGATTTTGCACCACTGTGGGCTGTGCTATGTTTGTAGCAATTATTTAATATTTAAATAAAAATATATTTAGTCTATAATTACTAAAATGCTGGCAGAATTTTTTTTCTTAATTTGCCTAGGATAAAATTATGAATCAGTCAAATAACTTGATTGGTATATGTTATTTTAAAATATACAGTATGGAAGCTTTAATGAAAAATGTAGTAATTTCTCGATGGCTCAGGGTGATGTCACCTGACAATTAGCAGGAATTGCTAATCAAGGCAACAGGGTCTTCCTTTCATGGAAGTGGGAAATATCCCATAATTATCATGTTAAGAATCAATCCACAGCAGACGTTTTAGTGACTTTTTTTTAAATGAGAAACCATGTTTCTCATTAGTAACACATGTCAGCATTGATATCACTATAAGGCTGGTTTCTTGGGGAATCACCAGACCTGCTGTCGGTCCAACTCTTTTATGAGCTTCAGCTGCCCACTGAACCTGAGGAGAATATTGTGGTGCTTAATACTGATATCAGCTGGGCTAATTAAAGTCTATTAATTATGGAACAAATAATTGAAAGTATAAAATTTTCCCCCAGTTGGTGTGATTAAAGAAGGCTAATTAATGTATTAATTGATTTTATGTTAATTAAATTTTCCATGATATTAGAAGAATCTTGGGAGAATGACAGAAGAGTAAGGGGGTTTCCTTTAAAAAAAGGTGATATAATCTGATGCAGTTGGAGAAAAATGTTAGAGACGACACTAAAAAAAGATTTGATTAAAGAAGTTCATGTTCAGTACGGATGCTTTACAGACTCACCCATCTTCTTACAAACTTTTTTTTTTTTCAGGTTTATACTAATTGGGGAGCATCCAAAAGGCTGGTTGGCAGCCCTTCATCAATTAGACTCCAGAAAGCATACTTACCCGCTATAGGAATTTTAAATCAGCAAAACCTCAAACACAAAACTAGAAGAAAATGGTGGAAATGCACATTTGAGTGAAACTGAGGCATATATCTGAGGGTAAGATCTTCCTTTGCTCTATAAAGAGAGTGAAAAGATGAAAACCCTTCTCCGTCTGGGATCTGGGTCAGAGCTTTGAGTTTCAGCCCAGAGTGAGAGCTGTTCCACAGCTCTGTGCTACTCTGTAATGTCTGTCTCTGGATAGGCTATGTGACATGAATGTCCCTGGCATAGCATCTCCGAGTGGATCAGTGACTGCACCCACACAGCGGGTCTACTGTAATGAACAAACGCATTCAGAACTGAAAATGCTCGTTCACCCACATGGCACATCTGCTCAACCCCGGTCATGATATGCAGCAATAAAGAACCAATGAGGCGAAAAGCGTTGCTAGATTATGAGACAATAGGGTCGGCTGAGGCAGAAGGTTCCTGTCAGGAATATTCAGCCTTCCCTTACCTCTTGCCTTATGAGTTTTCTGTTTCTCATCCTCAGTTTCAATAATTTCCTCTCTTTGCAAAGTTTCAGCTTCATTGAAGGAGAGATAACCACATCTCCCCTTTAAAAGAGCAATATGATATAACATGTCTTCACCTACCTTCACCTTTGTGGGTCACTGCACGTAGAGTGCCCTCCAAGCTTTTTAGACCCTGTGATAATGATCTGTGAAAAGCTTTACAATAAATCAATTTTACAATACCATAATCTCAAACACAAAATATTTGCCCAAACCAAAAATCAACTTGAGTACATTTATTCTGTGAATGTAAAACTAGATGTTATTTTTTTTCTTTTTTTATTAGAACAGACTGTTTATAAGTTCATTAAAAGACTGTAGCCCAATAAAACCCTAAAACAGGTTTCAATGGTTTCAGAAAATCATTCAGTCTTGAGCAGCTCCACTGTTCTTGTTGATGACTTTAACAATTTGTTTAGACCTGTTGGATAGGAGTGTTTCCAGTAAGCTGGTGAAGATGACTTCATGACGGGCACCTTCTGTGTGGAACTGGCATTATTCTGTTAAAAGATCCAGTCATCATCTCACAGATAACCCTCAATCAAGAGACATTCCTGCTGCTACATTTCCACATAGCCAGCCCCAGTTTGATCTCAATGTGCTTCAAGATCTGAATGGAGCCTCCTTTACTGTGCAGTGTAGAAAACATCACCGGTACGATCTACCTGACAATTTCACATTGTGAGAAACCGTGCCTGTACAGCTCAACACTCCAGCCTATAACAGCGACAGAAGGCTTTTTTCCTTTTGCCTACAGGGGTTCATTACAATTTGAATTCCTGACAAAGAGTGACATTAAAGAAAGGATGATGATCACATCACAACTTTTAGGGCTTTGGTTTAAAACTTTTGATCAGCTAATGAATACCCTGTTTGATTTTAAATGCAGTTTTCAGTAATTTATTTATTCTGTTTCTTTCTGTCTTGCTCTTGTTTCATCTTCTAGTGTTTTAAAGTTCTGCTTACAACCTGCTTACAATCCAGTAGCACAAAATGTGAATGCTTATAATTTGTTCCCTGACCTTAAGTGTTTGTTCAGCAGTGTGTCTGTTGCGACACAGAGGCTATTTTGTCTTAATCAAGTATTTAAAATGTGTCCTTACAGTGTCATTTTTATAAACAATCAAGAATTGGCTACAATAAGTTGCTAGTTACCTAAACGTGCTCATAACTACAGTCAGAGCAACAATTTCGACAACCAGTGCTGGATAAGCACCAAAGTTTGTATTCCCACCAAATACAATAAGCAGATTTTGGGTCTGTTGTAAAATCAATAATTATTATTCGAAGAACACTTCATGCCAACTATTAGTGTGGAGGAAGATGGGTGATGGGTAATTGGCATTTTCCTCTTGATATAGCTCTGGGAACCTGGTGTACGTTATTCATTAGTTATAAGTATGAGGACATTAAGAATCTGATGAACAGAAAACTGACAATGGGTCGTCATTTGGTCTTTCAGAGGGATAATAATCCAAAATCAACACATTGTTAATCAGACATAGACTCAGCCATCTTCCGAAGAGGCCAATTTCTCTTACCTAATCTTTAAAATGGGAAAGACAAGAGAACACACCATGCAGGAAAGTCAGATGTGTAAGCTGCATAATGTGTTTCACAAATCGGAAAATTGTTACAAAATTTTGCCTAAACTGGCCCACACCTGCAGTCAGACCAACTTTTACTAATTTAAAACTAAACCACAGACTAACAAGACTGGAAAAGGACTGGAGTTTATATTTCCAAAGCTCTATATTTAAAAAAAAAAAGTGCAGTGTCAGATTATACTACTACTGTTAAAACCTAAGTTACTTTAAGGTTCTTTCATAAAGTTTAAGTTATTTTTAAGTTAGCTTTAACTGTGGTGTCAATAATTTTGGGCGTCAACAAAGATGTGCTTAATTTCACCAATGTCTGTTGGCTATTTTAATCCCACACAAGCACATACACTAAAAACAGCTGTGGCCAAACAATGGAAGTCTCACTAAATGACATTAACAGAGTGACTGCAGATCAGATTTTCTCAGCTTGGTGAAGAGGAACAGTAACAGCAAATCAGGCTTTCAGTCAAAAGAGGAATCAGCTCCAGGGAGACTGCTGAGCAGAACTCCAGAGCAAAAATTACAACCAAAAAAAAACACAGGTACAACATGCAGGTGCATACGTCGTGTTGCTGAGGCAGGAAGGTTTAATCTAAGTCATTATTATCACTAATACAGTGTTCTAATTGAACTAAAAATTTGCAGTAATTGTTTCAGGATAGTAACAGTGCTATCAGATAGCAAAGTGTACCGGAGTCAAATTCCTTGTTTGTATGTACGAACTTGGCAATAAAGCTGATTCTGGAGGTGAATAGGAAACAAGAACATTTTTACAAGATATTCCATTAAATAAATATTGTTTATTGTGAACTTTATATTATTCAGTATACTGTTAATTCACACCTTAATAAACAATCACACTGCAAAAAAAAAAAAAATAATAACATTTACCTCTTAAGGAAACAAAGGGTTTTCTTTAGTTGATTTCCGCTGCTTTCCTCCCTAATTGAGTAAAAAGGCCAACAGTATTAGTTGGAGTGTTTGAGTTTTTCTATTATTCTGTATTATTCGCTGGATATGAGGTTTTTCCTGGTTATTATTTGTCAGAGTGGATTGTTAGATTATCAGTTAATTCTTTAAGAGATCCTTCAGGGGGCCTAACAAGGTGTATGAAATTTAATTAGCTGGTTATAAAGAAAGGATTTAGCATGGAAGAGGTGATGCTGGAGAGCCTGAGGCAGGCAGAATAACATTTCAGCATTTAGATATCTGATGTATATGTGCTTTGCTGGCAGGAGTAGAGTTTGTGTCATATGTGCTCCTATCAGCAGAGTAGGACTGCTTTCCATATCTTTGATATCTGTCCTTCATTATTGGTATAAATAAAAGTCCCTTTGAACCATGAAAAATGGCCTGAAGCCAAATGTGACCATTCAACTGTCTCCCCTTTTCTCATTCTTGTTCCTTTTCTTTTCTCCCAATTGTCACATCGAAGAGACCAAAAAGGAAATGCACCCACTCAACACTGACAGCCCACGCAGATTGTTATCTCTTTTTCATTTGTCTGCCCCTGTTTATCAATTGGTGAAAACCGGTGAAGGACATAAGCTGTGTTGCTCTGTCCTGCCTTGCACCTTTTGTCCTCTTCACTGGCTAATGAATGGCTGAGAATAAACTTTAGAGATTTAAAAAGTAAAAGGCAGCCATCTACTGCTTTTATAAATCAGAATATTATTTTCAAATTCACCAAAGAATTAATTTCACAAAAAAATAAGAGTATAGCCAGAATTTCTCACCATGGTGAGAAATACTAGAATACATTTTATTAATCAAAAAACACACATGATTAAATAAGAGGTTTTTACATGGTTTCATATACAAGCACGTTAATTAATATATACATATGACGATGAAAACAACTGAGACTTATGGAGTGGTATAAACATGTAAAATAACAAAACAGGAGACAAGACAACCATCCATCAATTTTCTATAATTGCATGTGGAGTAAAATGGCTGGGGCAAATCCCAACAGTCAACAGATTAAAAGTAAAGACATCACAAATTGTCAGTGTAAGACACATTATTGCAGTGTACAGTTTCAGCAACAGCATCGACTCTTCTCAATTGGATGGGTGAAGAAAGGAATGCTGGGTGCTGCTCCTTGGAACAATGGCGGCCAAACAGATAATGCTGGTGTGACTTGTTAAATACTAAATAATAGGAGTGTATGTTTTGACATGAAATTGTGTGTTCCCTTGCTAAAACTATCCACAGCTATTGTCCACTAAAACAGAGGCAAAGGAAACAGACCACGCACTCCAGGACTCTAGGAAGAAACACTGGTTTTCAGATATGTGAACAGTCATCACACCAGGATTCTCCAATCCAGTCATTGAGAGAAAGTTACTGTTGTCCTCCAACTTTTAAAAAAATCTAATGAATAGCTGATTATCTGAGAGGGTAATTTAGCCATTTTATTTTGGTTCTTGGAGCAGTGATGTATCTTAAAGTTGCAGCACAATAGCTGATGAGTTGGAGACCCCTGTATCAGGCAATATTAGCATTTAATATTATTTGGAGGGAGAGGAGATTAAAAGAAAAGAGAGAGAAGAAGAGAGAAACAAAACATTGGACTGGTCAGTTTCTGACAAATGAGGCTTTAGAGTCACAAAATAACTTGACTTTAATTTTGTTGGACTCTGGGAGGAACCTGGAGTATCCAGGAAAAATCGGCTGAATTTTTAAAGTACTTTTCTAGATGCACTGACCACTTAAAGTCCTTTAGAGCCACATTCGATTCACTCAATTGCACTCACAAATGCGTACACTTTAATGCAATGATACGGAGAGCAGTAGGCAACTTGGGGTCAAAATGCCCACCAAGTCACAGCTGTTGCACTATGGGAAGAAGGGACACTGGTGCAGGCAGTGTGATCTTTGGGCAATATTCTGCAAGGAAACCTAGGGTTCTGCTATACATGTGGATGTTGCTTTGACACGTACCACCTACCAAAGCATTGTTACATACCATGTAGACCTTGTCATGGGCATGCTATGTCAGGTTTAATCAACCTAAAATATTTATAACATCACAAAAAGAAGAGAAAGACAAGAGAATTAGTTTCTTACTCGCTGCGAGGAGAACGGAGAGAGATGTGCTTTCAGTTACAAATCTCCTACCGCTCTGAAAACCATCTCTCCGACATCCTCTTTTTATTATCTTTAGGGTGGTCCCTAGTTACATAAACGTTGCTGCTCTTTAAGGGTGGGGAACAAACAGTAGCAACGTGACATAGATCATGTACCCCATTATCTTGTACAAACACACTTGCACAGTCTCCATAATCTTAAGATATGTGCACTCTTTGTTCAGCACAATCAGCCTTCATCTTTATGATGTCCTCAACTGTGACT
>JAHUTJ010066749.1:0-21683 GCA_036250325.1 Characodon lateralis
TTTTGTTGTCAGCACATTCAACTTTGTACAGAACAAAGTATTCAATGAGAATATTTCATTCATTCAGATCTAGGATGTGTTATTTGAGTGTTCCCTTTATTTCTTTTGAGCAGTGTATATACAGAGAACACAGATGACACATACAGACAAGATACCGATAATAAATTTACAATAAACTCAGGTTAACAGGCCCAGTGAAACAGACAATCTACCTGTGAACACATTTGGTTAGTTTTCAACCAATGTTTCCGAGAGTTTTTAATGTTGGAGTAAGTGCCACAGTTCCTGACATGAGTGGGCAGTGTGTTCCATAATACTTTAAAAACAAGACAGGCATCCATGAATATCTGATGATGACTATCAAAGTCCAAGATGTATTAACTTAAAATGTTACAATAGTGATACTGTAGAGGCTTTTTGTCAAGAATGTTCAGTGTTTTCTTGAAGAGACACTTTAAGGGTTTAGAATAACCTCTGAAGTGTGAGACCATGTAATATGAGAGTAACTGATATGGCTGAAAATCATGGCATGCATATAAGCCTTTGCTGCTTACTTAATTATATGTGAAATTCTTTTTACATGCTGCTTGAAATTTTAATTGGAATAAAAACCTACTCTAAGGTATTTAAATTGTTCGACCACATCTAATCTTTCTCCATTAACTAAAACAGATGGTTACTCCCCCTTTGCTCGCTGCCAAGAGAAAAAAACATACAGACAGTTTTTTTAATGTTAAGAAATAGGCTGGAGTCATGAGGCCAGTGAAACACAGGTACCATGCCATGGCACCGGAGAGAACAGCAGCAGCTTCACTTTTTGGTTTTGCGTGAATGTACAATACTGTGTCATCTGCATGTAATTGTATTTTTACAGACATTGGGTAAATCATTAACATAAAGGCTGAATAAAATTGGTCCCAGCATTTAGCCTTGTGGGACTCCAGCTGAGCATGTAAGAAAGATAGATTGTGAATTTTCTATTTGAACTGCTTGGTTTCTGTCAGACAGGCATGATTTTATCCAGCAAAAGTCACTATTAGAGACATTTCAATTAGTTAATTTAGCTAGCAGAACTTTATGATTGATGGTATCAAAAGCATGTTTTAGGTCAAGGAATACAGCACTCACAAAGCCTTCCTGATCTAGGTGGTGTTTTACATTTTCTAGAAAATAACAAGTGGCAGTATCTGTGGAATGATGTTTCCTAAAACCAAACTGCATAGGATTGGACAATTATTTAGATGTTCTTTTAGCTGCGCAACAATCCATTTCTCTGCAGTTTTTAAGATGATTGGCAAAATACGTATAGGATGATAGTTCTCTGGTTTTGTTTTGTCTCCCATCTTAAATACTGGGGTAACTCTGGCTATCTTCTATGCTGATGGCACTATTCCGTATTTGATTGATTTATCATGATTGCAATTGGACTTGCAAATTGACATTTCCATTGGCTTCTTTTATAATTTCAATGTAGAAAACAGCTTTAGCTTTACGTGTATGTTTTATCACTTTATTTTCTAAGTAATGTAAAAAACTGCCGATCAGTTGTCATTCCTGTTTTCAAAGATTTCTTAAGTGCTCTGTCTCGTCCTTTAATAACTTTCAAAATATCACTGTTGAGCCATGGAAGGTGGTCTTTCTGTTTTCTAAATTTGCCTATTTTGGTGAACTGGGTTAGAATAGCATTGTCACTTTTGATAACATCTCAGCATCTTTATATTCCAATAAGTTAGACCAATTGTTTTTTTAATTCAACTTCAGTCTTCAAATGTTGTTGCAGATGTTTTGGGATGAAAAGGCAAGATCTAGCCTTCGGAATTGTGGCTGGATGCCACCTATTAATCTTTCTTGAACATAAATAAAATGATGATCAGAAAGGCCCGATAGGAGATTAAAAGTCTTGAGAATTCTATCAGGTTTGTTTGTAAATACTAAATCAATTGTTGTTTGTGACCCCTTTATTTATTCTTGTTGGCTCATTTATGACCTGTGCTAAATTATACTTATCAGCAAGTTCTTTCAATCTGTTATGATTCTGTCCCATCGGCTAGCTGTTTTCCTCCTTTGCTCTCCCTATCAGCAATCAAACCCATCTACTCCACCTGTTCGCTGCTGCTCTGCAGCGCATTAAGCTCTCTGGCAGGCAGACAGTGCCAGATTTTTTAAAGCCTTTGCCTGAGTAGATATCCAGTGGCCTGCCTGACCACGTTTTTGCCTCACGGATTTCCCTGTCTTGCCTAGCCCTCATCGGATATCTCTTGCTTCTGGATTACGACCTTGTTTACCTTTCGACTTATGCCTCCTGCCCTGCCCCTGGATCTGTCCTCCTGAGCCTGCTCCCATGTGTCTGATCCTCCTTCCGTGCCTCGACTCCGATCCTCACCTAGCCCTCTAACAGGAAGCCTGTTTCTGCCTCCCTTGTTCTCGACCCCGCTTCTGTTCACTGGCCGTTGCGTTTTGGATAATCCCTCAGTCGGCAACCAGATATCTATTTAGCGATGTCATTCTAGGCCGGCTACTGCCAAACCATCACCCTGCTGAGGAACTGATCCCTTGTCCCCTGCACAACACGGACTCTGAGAAGGTTAGTGGCATTTTGTTAGATTCACGTATTTTTGTCGGAACTTTTTCAAGCCACTAACCTGCTTCTCTATTCTCAGTGGTTCCTGGTCCATGGTTGGTGGTTTCCTGCATCCAAGTCCTGAATTTTTTATTTTTTTTTAAACACTGTCTTGTGTCTCCGGCTGAAATTTCGGGTCCTCTGTCCTGATCATTATAATCTTCTCCTATCCAGTTGATTTTTGGGTCACACTAAAAATTTCCCTTTTGAGAATTGCAGTGTTTTTTAAAAGAGACTCAAGTTGAGTCCCCCCCCACCCCCCCAAGCATTACAAGATAATGTCTGTCTCTGAATTTTATTATATTTAAATGTCTGGCTCCGGCCGTGTAAACCAATATACCTCCCGTCCATGCTCTCTTCGGGCTCCATGGAACTTGCAGCGGAGCTTGAAGGAGTTACTGCGGATGCAGTAGTCTTTGCTATTCACGGCCTGATGGCGGCGGTCTGGAATAGAACTGACATGTACTGGAGCGGAGGATGTGGAATCTAAGGATAACAGTTAAAAACATCCCTGTCTCCATGTTGGTGTAGATGGGTGGGGGGATGCATGCAAGTTGTTTAGTTTTAAAGAACATATGGCCTACTAGTGGTTTGGCGGGGGCATTGCACAGTTTTTTTTTTTTTTCGTTTGTTATGAAGTGAATGTTAACAGAAATGGAAAAAAAAAAAAATCCTGTCCATAACAACAATGAACAATAAGAAGTTTAATATTAATAGTTTGTGTGAAATGTATATGTAAGGGTGGGTGAGAAGCCTTTTGTGTTGGACCCAGACTTTAGGAGGGAACATATAGGGATTCGAATCCAAAGTAAACTCTCAAAATTTTATATGGCTGCAACACATAAAATGATTGGTGCTGTAATAATTTTGTATTTCTAGCAGTTTGTATCTAATTAAACCAGTTACTGGAGTGTTTTTGTACATAAGAGGCATCGGAATTGGCTCCTAATGCTTATCACAGTTGGCCTGATCACAACAATCAGCAAACTTCACTTGTTTTCTGATCTGAAGGAACTGTTTAACTTCATTGGTTTTTAAAATCTTTCAGAGAAATTACATCACCTAAGTATGCAAAACTGTGTTACTGAAACTAAGCCAATGATAGCGACAGCTTGGTACTCCGTATAGCTGAAGGCAGTGGATTTGATAATCCCACCTATTTAAAAGTTTGGCCTAGAACCTGGGTATTTCTTCAAAAGCTGTAAATAATTATAAATGTTGATAAATACACATGAAATAAATGTGTCTAAAAATATGTTAAACATATTTTGCTAGCTTTTGATGTGTTTCATGTAAAAAAATGAAACCACAATATTTTTTTCTTTTGGCTGCAGTGAAGACATAATAGAATAAACAGATCAAACTAAAACCCTCGGAAATGATTTGTAGGTCCTTGGTGTGCACATTCCACATCTGGTTATTGATGCAGTTCTAGGTCCCGAAGGCATTTCAGTAGCTCTCCTTGAACGGCAACCACCATTACCCTGAACTTCACGTCCAAACTCCACTCATTTGGATTTCACCTGATCTGCGGAGAAAATATATAGTGTCCTCCTGTTCAGATTGCAATGTAAACAAAAAAATAGTATACATTAAACTGAATGATAAGCTCAATTAATTAAATGCTTTTGTCATTTTGCTGTGCTTAGATACATGAAAGTATGTATGTTAAGGACTTACTCCTAGATGACATCATTTACAGGTAAAAGGAAAATGGTCTTGGATTAAACTAAGATTTTTTCTATTCATATAATAAGACACATAAACAGTTCATGGCCTCAGTTCTTGGTATTCTGACAAGAATCCAAACTCCTGGCAGTGAGATGGACATCTGCTTCCAGTTTCTTCTTCTTTCCATCTTCACCTGCCCTCTGAGTTTATGGCATCCACAGTTTTCTAACCATCTGTTACGTAAACTGTTGATGCAGCAATTGTTCTTTTTATCTTTCAGCTCTGGAAACACAGCATTCTCTACCTGTGATAAAGATGTGTAAAAACTCAAAGGCTTAGACATCTTATTCAACTAGCATAATCTAGCAGTGGATTTAAAAAAAAAAAAATGCAAACTTTGAGTATTTTTGTTTGGTAGGCTGTGCCTATTATTTAGTTTTATTTGTGTCAAAATATTTTAAATAGTAAAGCATGACTGTCTTCCCTCTTTGGTTGTAAGTACAATTAGACAAAAAGGGCTTATTTATCTTAATTGCTCATCAAAATGGAAAAGAGATGTTATGATTTGCTATGAAGGACTCAATGTGGACACTTCACAGAAAGGCCGTTTAACAGAACAATAGAGAGCATGAAATAAATGGAAGGAACCAGTAAAGGACAATCACACATAAATACATGGGAAAAGACAAAAGAAGGCATGGAGACACAGGTGAGAGAGATCAAGGTAACTAGCAGTTACAGGTGGGTAGAAGGAGCTTTATTGCCTAGATGGCGGTCCAGAGGGAAGGGACTGGGACTAAACAGACATATGCAGGAAATAAAGAAAAGACAAATATAAGCCCAAAAGAAAATAAACTAGAATAGACACGAAATAAACTAAACAACTAAGCACAAGGAATATTTATGAAAACACATAACTTAGGGTAAAAACTGATCATAGCAAAGCATAAGGAATATAATGATACTCTTAACCCTCAAGGATTATAAGAGAACGCTGACCCGACAAAGGTCCAGGTGGAAACAAGATGTCAGTAAAATAAAATATTTTTACTATTCTGCAAATCAACAAGTCTTTGTTTTATTGCTGTTAAAAGCCTTTGCAGTCCTGCACCTTTATCTATACAGCGTGTGCATAACTCCCTCTTTTTTTAAAGAGAACAAAATGTTAAGTAAGGCAGACATGATGTGTGGAGATCTTCTATGCCAGAAAATGGCTATATAAAAATAGCTGCTCACTTGCCAATATCTACAGTTAGAGCAATAACTTTGACAATAAAGGTTGAAAAATGAATTTATGTTCTCACCAAGATCAAGATGGTGAGAATAAGAGTCAAAATCAGTTTTATTACCAAGTTTGTGCACACAAACAAGGAATTTGACTCCAGTACAATTTGCTATTTAGTGAAGATTTTTTTTGGGTCAACATAAGAAATAAAAAAATACCTTTAAAATGTACATATATACAAAAGGGACTTTACAAGAGAAGATAATTTGAGATCAGTACACGTCCGCACGTCCACCATCATCTCCACCGTCTTGAGTGGGTTAAGTTCAAGGTGGTTCTGACCACACTAGTGTACCAGCCGATCCACTTCCTGTCTGTATGCGACAGTGGTGTCATCTGCAAACTTCAGAGGTTTCACAGACAGGTCTGCTGAGGTGCAGTCATTTGTGTAGAGGGAGAAGAGGAGTGGGGAGAGAACAAATCCCTGTCTGGGTTGAGGGTGTTAAAGGCTGAGCTGAAGTCCTGGCGTATGTCCCTAGATGGTCGAGGTGGTGCAGGATAAAGTGTAGACCCAAGTTGATTGAATGTCTGCCAAACTGTTTGCCTGGTAAGCAGGGTGTCCAGCAGGAGTCTTGTGATGTCCTTCAGGTGCTTCAACAACAGTTGACGGACCCACCATTGCCAGCAATAGCAACATTATCTATTCTGTAAACCAGTGGTTCCCAACCCTGGTCCTTAGGGCTCCCTGTCCTGCATGTTTTCAATATGTCTCTGTTCCAGCACAGCTGATTCAAATAATTGCATTATCTCCATTGTCACATCAAGTGCTGCTGCAGCCTGGGATTTATCTAGTTATTTAAGTCAGGTGTGTGGCAGCAAGGATACACCTGAAGTATGCAGGGCAGGGGGCCTTGAGGAGCAGGGTTGGGAACCACTGCTGTAGACATCTTCCACAGGGTTTTGGAGTGTGTTCATAGTTAGATGTAAAAAACAGAATTGCAACCTTCACTCTAATTCATCACAAAGGTGTTCAAGAAGGTTGAGGTCAGGACTGTGTGCAGACCAGTCAAGTTTCTCCACACCAAACTGTACACACCTGCAGCCATGGAAGTGATATGAACACCAGAATTAATTGACCCAATACATTTGGCAATATAATGTATATGACTTAAGAAAAAACACCTTTTACTTTACTATTACGTATAAGTCAGATTTAGCTTTTAGCCAAAAATTACTTAAACAAAAGGATAAATATTTGAAAAATCTCAGGATCAGCTCATTCCCCAATTCGTACCTCTACTTTGTGCCCATTCGTTGTAAGACCTTAACCTCAAACCATTGCATTTCAATTGATTTTTCTTATTAGTTAAGTGTTTTTTATATATTGTGGAGACTTCTTATCATATAATTTAATTGAACATTGTATTATTTTCTGAAAACTATGTATGTATAAACTTTATTTCAATTTATTTTGATTCTTACCTCAGTTTGGGCCAGTAGACTCTTACACAATTTGGCAGATTACAACCCTTGACCAAACTTATTGGAATCACATAACCACAATACCTTACAGTAGACTATGAAAATCTCCTAAAAATAATTGTTTTACAGTGGGGATGAAACATCCCCCTGGAGCATACAAATTGAGTCAAGGTTGGTCCAAAACGTCCCTTGGCAGATGGCATAATTCAATAACCAAAAAACAAAACAACCTAAACAAAAGCTTCACCCTAATTTCCTTTGTTAAGCACATTGACTGATCTGTGATGCTGTAGGTCTGCTTCTCTTCCATTGGCCCTGGGAACCTTATTAGAGTGCATGGCACTATGAACTCTTTTGCATATCAGTTTTAAGCAACAACTGGGTGAGCAGAAAACGCAAAATTGGTCGATATTTGGTCTTTCACTTGGATATGAATCTGAAACCAACACAAAGGATTGACTGGACACATAATAAACCTTTCATGGTCATCTGAGTCCCCAGATCTAAATTCCACAGTAATGCTGTGAGCTGAGCTCAAGAAAGGAGAGCATTAGAGCGGAACCAGGACTCTGGACAATCTAGACATCTTGTGCAAAGAGAATGATTCCCCCCCTCAGGCTTAACAAAAATATTAACGTTATTTTCAAATATAACTGTATTACTTATACCAGTGTAGTAAAGATGTTTCCACCTGGCGATTAAAAAGGTACATCTAAATATGAAATTACACAAAATAAGTAAATTTATTCATTAAATTAGATTACACTAACCAATAACAGAACGGCTGGGAACACGTCTACGTCTGTCCCACAAGTTACTACAATTTAAAACCTCCCTGCTTCAACTCTGAACATAACAGCAACAAAACCCGCAACACTTGAATTCCTATTGGTTGCTATGAGTTTTGAATACTTCTACAGGTCCTCCCGGCTTTTCTAGGGCTTGTTTTTTTCTTTATCAAACAGACGGGTTAACCGTCACTTTTAGAAGATGTGTTAAATTTAGAAAGGAATTACCATCGCAAATATAAAAGAATTACATTTTTACATAACAAAGCCTGAATTAACATACTCTGTCTTGTTTTTTTTTAAATTATGTTTTGATCAAATAAAAGATCTGATTTAAATGTTATTCCTTTAAGTCCGCGTGGGTGTACCGGGAGGAGCTGTTGCTTATAACCAGCGCTCCTTTATGAACTGCATTCTGTTCAGCTTCCTGATTGGTCCGTTTGGCTCAAATTCTAGCCAATGAGAACGTGGCGCAGGAGATTTAGAGCCTCAGCTGAAATACTTTTGTTTGCGCTACTGGCTGTAAAGCACCTCCGTCAAATTGAATGAAATACAATAGTAAAGGGCAGTCTCTGTCGTCTAAACTTGATTTAATAGAGCGAAGCACACTAAGGTAAGAAAAAAATAAGATAAAATTGCGTGGTTTTAGAGCACAGAGGCGCTTCGAGAAAACCCCGCCCGCGATGCAGTCGTAAACGCGCAGACTCCTTTTTTGTACGACCAAGTCTCATTTTGAATGAGCAACAGTGGCGACGCCGTGAAGAGTTTGTTTTTGGTAGAAACGCACCATTTTCAGTTTTTTTTTTTTTTTTGTTGTTGTTGTGTGTGTGCAGTCGAAACAGCAGCGACTGGACAGTTGTTTGCGGGTGTTGAAGGTGAGCGAACCTGCCATGCCTTTCACAAGAGGGAAGAAATCCACTGCAGGGAGCAGGGCATCCAAGCTGAATGCAGCCGCCACAGAGAACCAGGTAAGGGAAATGTTCTGTTGTAATGGGCAACATAAGTCTCTCTTTAATTGGCTAACATAGCACGCAGTGAATCCGTGCACATACCGCAACTATGTAATGAGTATGGAAGTATTTGCATGAGTCTGACTTCTGTTTTGCTGCCTTTGTGTTTCAGGACGAGGCTCCTCAGGTGAAGAGGTCCTCCTCCCCTCCCCGCGGGGCTCCCAAGAAAAGAACTGCTTTTATTGACATCACCAATGTGAGTTCTCTACGTTGTTTTGGAGAGGTTTGGTAGCTTGCAAACACAGCCTAAAAACGAACTGTTAATTAGATGCAACATTCCCCTAAAAGAGATACCATATGTCAAGTATTTGCATGCAAGGAAAGGATATGGCAGCGAGGAGATGGCTTCTGCTGCTGTTTCACCTTTCAAGGAAAATAGAAAAATATTGTGTCAAAAGAGAATCCTTGTATTTTATCACATGCGAACAAAGCTTGGCAGCATTTGGTGTACGTTTGCTTTTTTTGTGATACACTGACTAGAGTGTCTTCTTTCAATCCAAGCCAATTCTTGGTCCAGTACTGTGGCTTTTTTTCAATATTTTTACACGTTACAATCACAACATTTGATGTTTTTTATTGCAATTATTATGTGGAGCGAAACAGTGGCAGCATCATGCAGGGGGAATGGGAGACTAGGGGCTGTTCTGACTTGATGGAATCATGGATGCGGCCAAATACTGGGCAATCCCGTATGAAAACCTGTTGGGAGGCTGCAAAAAAATTATAGGTGGAGGTTCCTTTTAGCAGGACTTTGATCTAAACTACGCTACTGTGGCTCTGGAGGTGCTTTTAGGATCAAAGTGTTTTCCCTTGTCTCGGTTTAGCAAGGTCAATGCTGAAAAATATCCCAAATGTTGTTTTTTTTTTTTACAGTTTATTACATCACACCTCACACAGATTTTGAACTATAAATGCATCAACCACCGCCATGTTCTTTGATGCACTTATAGAGTTTGCTAGCTGCAAAAGCACCATTGCTCCATCTCTACACCTCATTATGAAGTCCCTCTAAGGGACAGACTGCCGTATTCTAAGGTCTTTTGACTTTAGTGTCTGCGGTCGCCTCAAACTTCAGACCTAGACAACCTGTCCTGCAACCTTTTAAATGTGCATCTGCTTCACTGCACCAGAATAAAATAATTAGCTGGACTCTGGGGAAGGAGAATTCATCTGGAGGATGTGATTCAGTTGTGTTGGACCAGGAGGCATCTAACAGTTTCCTTGTAGTTGGCTCCAGCTATTCTCACAATCAGCTCTGAGCAGCTTCCTTGTCCCTGCCGGAGAAAAGCTTTCCAACGGCATGATGCTGCTGTCGGCAACAGGTTTCGTGGTGGGACTGATGCGTTCAGGGTGACGTGCTTTCTTTTTTTAAACTTTTTTTTATGTAGGCAAAAAAGGTTTCATATCGGTCTCATCAGACCACATTATCGTCTTCCGTGTTTTTGCTGTTTCTCCTGCATTGCTTGTAACAAACATCGAGCAGGTCCTTACAAGGCTTCTTTGTGCCTCTCCCCCGTCAAGCCCAGATTTGTGCTGTCCGCAACTAATAGGCTTCCTGTCAACAGATTCCCAACCTGAGCTGTTGATCTCTGCAGCTCCTCCATTTACCATGGACCTCTTGTTCTGTGATTTTATTTTATTTTATTAACTCTTCATCCCAACTATGTCTCCAGGCTCATAAAGTGCATATCAGCCTTCCAGGGAGGAAGAAAGCATTGATCAAGAAAGCTGTGAAGAAGACCAGCTCCACCTCGGTGCAATCAAAGAATCAAGCAAACCTTAAAACGTAAATTTCTTTTCGATGCCCAGATGTATGTATGGTGTCTGCTTGTGGCAGTGTTTAACTCCCAGCCTCTCGCCTCTTCAGAACATCATCCGTGAGCTCAGAGGAATCGACGTCCGAGAGAGAAAGAACCGATGTAGAGGAGGACGACAAGAAGAAAGAGGAGTTGCAGGGGGACGATTCGGCTCCAGCAGAAGAGGCTGTGCAAACTTCGTCCCCTGCTCCTCAGGAAGTGCCAGCACACTTTCATATGCAGCCTGTAAGAAGAAGAGTACTTCTCTAAAGTTGTTCACCAGTTTGCAAGTAAGCCTTGTATTTTAACTCAAGGTTGTCCCAATTTGTATAGATCCCAGAAGAGTTTGACATCGACTCTGAGAACTCTGAGGACTGCTACATGTGTCCTGAGTATGCAAAGGATATCTTCGATTACCTCAAACAGAGAGAGGTGAGGTACTCTATGGTGCTTTCATGATTTTAAGGGGTTTTAGGGATTTCAGGTTAGTTTTTATCTTACAATGTTCCTTCAGTCCCCTAATGCTTATTCTTCGGTTTTAGGAAAAGTTTGTGCTTTCCAACTACATGCACAAGCAGCAGAGCCTCAACCCAGAGATGAGAGCGATCCTGGTCGATTGGCTGGTTGAAGTACAGGTGGGTTCTTCAGGGAATATAATTATTTCAGAAAAGTTCAAAGCGTTTTCTGAGGTTTTAAATTTGAAGAATAACATTGTCATAACATGGAGAACGGTTGCCATTCTGATCTTTAATCATGTTTTTCTGTTACGATAACCTTGTTTCTTCTGTAGGAGAACTTTGAGCTGTTCCACGAGACCCTCTACTTGGCTGTAAAAATGACAGACCACTATCTGTCAGAAGCACCCATCCACAGGCAGAAGCTGCAGCTCGTCGGCTCCACCGCCATGCTGATCGCTTCCAAATTTGAGGTGAGAAGCGAGAACTTTTAAAAACCGAGCTGAAGATTCAACATATCTGTGTAAAAACCGTTGTGTTGATCTTTTTTTGTTTGTACAGGAGCGCTGCCCGCCCTCTGTCGAAGATTTCCTTTATATCTGTGACGATGCATACAAAAAGGACGAGCTCATCTGCATGGAGGCCTGCATTCTGCAGACACTGTCGTTTGACATCAACATTCCTATTCCATATCGGTTCCTCAGACGCTATGCCAGGGTGTGTGGGCTTTCTGTGCAATAAGTGTGGCGTAGACTGGTTTCAGCTGCTTTTTTGGGTTTTACAGCAGAGCGAGTGAAGACTGAAGATCTAACTTTACTTATCTTTTCTGTCTCTGCAGTGTGTGAGCGCCAGCATGGACACACTGACTCTGGCTCGCTTCTACTGTGAGATGAGTCTCATGGAGATGGACCTTGTGACGGAGCGGGGCTCGCGGCTGGCATCAGCCTGCCTGCTGATGGCGCTAGTCACCAAAGACTTGGGAGGATGGGTAAGCTGCCTCCATCTAAGAGGAAAAAAGTCAAACCACGGCTCCTCTCACTCTCCTGCCGGCTTTTGCTCTCAACTTATAAATAAGCTCATACAGTCATTGCGACCTTCTCTTAACCTCAAGAGTACAAAAATCCAGCAAACTGCTTGCAGGTGTTTGCATCATTTATTTCACTATATCTTTGGATAATGATAGGTTTCAGATCAGAGAGCCCAACTATGAACTGCATTCCTTTTTAAAAAACTCCTCCTTTTTTGGGATCTTGTTGTTATGCTAGTGGATCAGTGGTACAACGGGAAATTTTCCCCTTATATTGAACATATTCAGAAATTCCCACACAGTCTTGGTTTCCTTTACTCTTTACATCATACCTCTCCCTTTTTGAATATCGGTGTACTCATCTAGTGCCTTGCAAAAGGACTCGTACCACTTGAACCTTTTCACATTTTGCCATGTTACAACCACAAACTTGAAGCTCTGACCAGCTTGCCTGTGCCTGTTGAAGTGTCACCACAGCATGATGCGGCCACCCCCGTGTTGGGATGGTGTGTTCAGGGTGACGTGCGGTGTTGTAGTGATGGGCATTCCGGCTCTTTCGGCTCCCAAGTGGCTCAGATTTTTTTGTTTATTACATGAATTCATGACCAAAAATAATATCAAATAGTGTGTAAAATGAAGTACTAATATAAAAAAAACATGCATTATATGAAATGTTTTTTATCTATGTGGCTTTATTTGTAAATTAAAAATAAATTGAAGCAGAGTATGACAGAAAGTATAAAATAAATATACAATAAAATATGAAATATAAAAACAAACATCTAAATCAGACAAAAAAACAGATTGTGTGTGCCAGACATGGGTGGTGGGTCCATTTGAGGGTTTTGACTGCTTTTATTATGTTGGCTGCATTGTCAGTAATACAGCAAACCACTTTGTTTACCACGCCCCACTCTTGCCACTTTGAGCAGTTCCTCTGCTAAATTCTCAGATGTGTGTCTGTCACTGAACTCAAAACAATCCAGCAGACAGGACACCATTTTGTAGTTTTCAACAAAGTGGCATGTAACTGACATATAGGATGTGGTGGTTCGGGATGTCCAGCAGTCAGTTTTTAGACTAACAGCTATGGCTTTTTCTACTCTTTCTTGGAAGGCAGCACGTTCTCTGTGAAAGAGGCTTGGAATTACTTTTTGGGAGAGTGTTTTCCTGCTTGGAAGTGTGTACATTGGATTTAGAGCATGGGTGCAGCTTCTGAATCTGTCATCCACAATAGAAAATGGCTGAAAATCCTTTGCAATCATTTTAGCCAGTTCCTCGTCAATTGTGTTCTGTCTTGCTGGGGTCAAAGCCTTTTGTGAAAACTCTCAGAGCTCCGAGTTGGTTGTGATGGTGTAATGTTTGATGCTGTAGGCTCTACAGCAACAGTTGCAGTGGATGCACTGGCACCTTCATTAACAGCAGGTTCCCATGTTTGCCTTTTTTCCTCCAACTGAACTACTGGGTGGGCAGTTCTTAGGTGTCTGTGCAGGTTTTTTTTGGAGCCTCCTCTTTATGAAATGCAAATGTTACGCAGTCCACACTCTGCTGTTGAATTGTCAATTATTATGAAATGTGTCCAAATTTTACTCTGTTTTCTGCTGTCCATTTTCTCACCTTTCAGTGTTCTAAGTTCTTTTTCAATTTCTCCAACTTGTGTGCCGTTCAGCACTCGTGTTGTGCCACTCCCCTCCCCCTTCTGCTCAGTGTTGACACACAGACGCCACCACACACCTTGACCATTCACGCACGGCTTTAGGAAGAAAAAGACACCAAAAAAGCAACTAGGAGCCGTCTCTCGTCGTTCACTTAAAAGAGCCGGCTCTTTGAGCCGGGTCGTTCGCGACCGACACATCACTACAGTGTTG
Organism: Characodon lateralis; assembly: GCA_036250325.1. Lineage (NCBI taxonomy): Eukaryota > Metazoa > Chordata > Actinopteri > Cyprinodontiformes > Goodeidae > Characodon > Characodon lateralis. The sequence goes on from JAHUTJ010066749.1 coordinate 13,943, forward strand.
GTACTTAACGGCACAAAGCCTTCTGTATGTAAGCCAAAAAGCTGACCTTCTTCCCCATGTTTGCTGGGTCATTTCTAAATGGGAACTTTCTTTCAATAATGACAACTTTCTTGCTGCCCTTCCATAAAAAACAAATCTGGGGCAGTGCAAGACTGATTCTTCCACAAGTCTTTACAATCACTGTAAGCATTACAGAAATAAATGTTTGCTGTTTCAAAGTAATCAACCTCAAAGCTGGATGTAAGTTTTTCTTCCATTTTGTTGCTCCTTCAGTCTCCCATCCTGCAGTTTCACTCCGGCTATCAGGCGTCTGACTTGGCGCCCGTCGTCAGGAAGCTCCACTCCATGCTTTTAGCCCCAACTGATGATAAACTGAAAACCATCAGGAACAAGTACTCTCACAAGTAAGCCTGCAAACAAAAATACACTTCAAAATATTCCTTTTCTAAACAGTTAGTTTTAATGATCTCTTGATGGTTTTTCAGGGTGTTTTTTGAAGTTGCTTCCCTTCCTTTGGTCGACATTGACATTTTGGAGAAAGCCTTGGCCTCTCCCTGAAGATGGAATAATGGTCTAAAAGACTAAGTGGTGTAAAACCTTGCCTTAGGAGAAACCTTGTACATAATTTGTTAATATGTTTAATATTTATATGTAGGCCGGTTTGTCTTCCATGTAATATTGGAAATAAAAAGCAGTTCTGAAGGAGTGTTCTTAATGTGGGCATTGTTGTTAACATGTTAAGGACCTATTTTATTGTTGGATTTATTTGGGGTTTTTATGAGTTTTTCTTCTTTTTTATCAGAAGAGAAGTGAAATCTTTATTCATTAGTAACCTGTAAACACATCTGTGTGTATCTTTACTAATGAATTATGCACAAGCCCACAAGGTTTAAAGGTTCAAACATTGTTACACGTAGCAGCTATGCATGCATTTCTTTGTTTCTACAGGGCTTATCATGTTAAGATAATATTTTGTATAAAAGACAACCAAATAATGCTGTGCTTTTTTAATGTTTTTGTTATGGCTGTCATGGGTAGTCTTAAAATAAAGAACTGTTTTACTGTTTGATCCAACGACTGCTTATTTCACTCCTGATGTGTTATCTAGATCTTATGTAGGCGTTGAGCTTTTTGTAAAAATGAGGCAATGTTTTCTGGAGACTGTAATATTTCCTCTTGACCACTAGAGGTCAGTAGCATAACATGAATGATTTGTTTTTTTTTGTGGTGTGAAAAAGTGTCTCATTCCTGATTGCTTATTCTGTGCATGTTTGTCACACTTAAGTGTTTCAGATTATCAAACAAATTTAAAATTTTAGTCAAAGACAACACAAGTAAACACTAAATGCAGATATTAAATGAAGGTTTTGTTGCAGAACTTTTATTAGCTTTCTTTCCAAAAATAACTTTTGCCACTTTTTCATTAATGCCAGATTTGGGGAGTGCAGACCTAATAGTTGAGTCAACAGATTTCCCACCTGAGCTATTGATCTTGGCAGCTAAGATGCTTGGTAAACAAAACTAATACCAGTTTGGAACTTTTATTTTTCTAAATGGTCCAGTGACTCAACCAAGCTCAAATTTAGAGGCAGAAGTCCACATACTTAGGACCGCAAGCTGAAATTTGTCTAGTTTTTAAATTTCGGCATAACATACAGTAAATGGGGAATTTTGATAATTTAGTGAAAGTTGATAGATATTGGTGCTCTATTAAAGGCGATGCCTGATGAAAAAACCTCACTAAACTGAGGTTTTCACTATAAAACTAAATAATTGTCAGCTCAGGACAGTTTACCAAACCACATTTAGCCAAAAGAACAAAGCTAGAAACAACTAATGTGTTAAAATAAAAGTGCTCATATCCCTTGATTTGCCACCACAAACTTCATTTTATTGGGATTTTTTTGTGGCGGACCAGTTTACGGTATTGTAAATGGTGAAATGGAAGGAAAGCCGATGGTTGGAAATTTCATTTTTGCAGATAAGTCTGAAAGGTCTTGTGTCCATTTGTATTCATCTCTCACTCCTTGCTGAGGCAGTACACTCAGAACCAGCTTTACACATTTAGACACTGAAGTGTTTGCCTGTTTTCTTCATGTTAATTAATCTAATACTAGTATTATATTTCAGCATTTTACTGCAATTGCCTTCTTGTATAGTAAGGTTTAGTTTGGTAAAATCACCAAAACAAAATGGAGAAAAAAAGGCAGAGAAAACCAAACTGAGCAGAGCCTGCTGGTGGAGGAGAACAGAGGAGTGTTGAAAGGTAGATTTGGTCCTGGCATCACGGTGCGAACAAACATGCATTCCCAGCAGATCAATGCGTCACTCCCTCTGCTTTCAGCACCAGCCTAGAATGTTAGCAGCGCAGGTTCCTGCTGTGATCAGAAGCTAGAGAGGAAATAGAACACCAGAGAGCTTCTCCACAGATGGAGGAGCATTGTAGATGACATTTATGCTTAGGCTGCTGATATCATGTACAATACAGCAAATACATATTCACCTCATTTTCATCTTCCTTCTATGTATATAGTGCTTAGATTATTGTACTGTATCTTGTCTGGAGTTTGTACATCTATAGATATATGAGTTTTTCCATTTTTTCCAAATTTATTTTTTGAAAGCATTTTACAGTGTAAATATTTAAATATTTTTGTGCCATATTGCTTGTATATTTGTTCACTTTTGATTCATGGTTATTTATTATTGTTTCTATTCTTTATCCTTCCTAATATCATCTTAGGTTCACCTTTAATCTGTCCTGAAACAATTTCTTTTTCCCCATAGGCGGATGATTAAGTTAATCTTATCTCAATATTAATAATTGTATGATTGTTAAAGAAGTTTATGAGCTCATATACTCGACTATTTAGAGGGTGGATCCCTGTGTGAGTGAGTCTGTAGCGTTTTATTAATTCACTGTTGTTCATTGTATGGAGAATATCTCTCCTTTCTCTGTCTTTCCACCATCATCTCTGCTTAAGACACTCTTAGGCTCACTAAAACTCCTCCTCACTAGTCTAACAATTTCCTCACTTTAGGAGCTCTCTTCAGGCCTCAGATGCTTCATGAATAACTTTTATTTTACTGAGGGGAAAATCTTAGAATTAGAGAAATTCTAAGATTTTTCTTAGTGTAAGAGCCATATGATTGAAATAAGTAATTATTGATGTGGCAGGGGCACATGGCCTTGACACTTGGGTGGTGGGTGTGTCGAGGTGGGCATGACTGTCACTAAGGTATGAATGGGAGCCATACTGGTTTTTGTATGTATGAGGAAGTGGGTTCGCCGGTGGTGGTCGTAATTTCTGTTGACCGTGACATGACTTTGTTTTATTGTTGGCACCATTGTATGGTTTAGCCTGGTCAGTATGTGTCAGTACTGTAAAGAGAAGTATGGCAGTTAAAGTGGAATAAATTGATGGTTGCAACATACAAGAAGTGGCCTGAAGAGTATTTGAAGCACGCGTCTGACAGTCGAAATTCACCGAGTTAACCCAGTACGGTCCTCTACAACATCATCAGTTTGCCGCACAGTTATCGTCAACAGAAACTGACAATTTGAATGAGCGGCGCATTGGAAAGGCAAGTCTGGATTCCTCGCTTCTGCTTGGAACAGGTTGGAAACGGTAATGGCGCATGGAGCGCAGCGTCATCAGTTAATTGAATGAGATTCCTTCACTGCAGCTCAATCAAGTCCGCTGGAACTGAGGTATGGACAAATACACACGCACTGAGTCGCTTAGTCTGAAGAGGAATTGTTAAAGACAAACAACGGAAAATGGAGTCAGCTGGATCTAAATCAAGTTCCGTTGTAAGCGGTAAAGATGAAAAAAGGCGATCAAAATGAACTGTTAAAGCATTACAAAATAAAATTGAGAAGCTTCAAAAGGATCTCAAATCAAGGGTTCATAAAATCAAAGGAGAAATAAACATTATTAAAGAGCTTATGAAAAATGAAGGAAATCTTGAGTGTTCAGTCTCATTGTGATGATTTAAAATTATTTCTTGAAAATGCAAAACACCCGTTTGAGTCTGTTATTCCACTGTGTCCTGTTGAAGAACAAGAAAAAAAAAACACTTGGTTTTCAAGCCTGTGTAAATATAATTCTGAATTTATACAAGAAGTTGAAACATGGCTTTCAGGTGCAGAACAACTCAACAATGCAGCTCAAACGGGTGAAGAAGCTGATTTAAATCAGGTTCAATTGACCAGTTTTGAACCCTGTGTAAATAAAGAGATTAATGCACCTTTAGTTTTTCAGCATTTAGAGTGTGATGAAAATGGTGATGTTGAGGATGATGTTAAGCCAAGTGACAGTGTTTCTGAAAAAAGGAAAAAGGTCAAGAGGAAGTCGTTCATCAAGAATTAAGTCCTCTCTGTCTTCTACATCTTCAGCTCGTGTTAAAGCAGACGCAGATATGGCTGCATTAAAGGCCCGACACAAGCTGTTGAAAGAAAAACATGCTTTAGAGGAGCAGAAGGAACAGCTAAGGAGAAAGAAAGAAGAACTGGATTTGGAGATTGAAATTGCAGCCTCGATGGCTAAAGTTAAAGTGTTCCAGGGCTCTGTCTGTTCTCAAGTAATTAGTGCTGCACAGATTAGGTCTGATGGCATGAATTCATATTTTGAGCGTGAAAATAAAAGATCTCAAATGTTGGATGTTGATGCAGATACATTTGTACCTACAGCAGCTAGAACTGACTGTCATAACAAAGCTCCAACCTTTCAGTCCTATTCTTATTTGGGTGCACGACCTAAAGATACAAAAGTTAAACAAAATCCAGACACATTGACTGACCAGGTGAAGATAAAAACAACACAGGTTGAAGTTCCGACTCAACGAATGTTTCATCAAATACAGCCACAACCATCACATCATAAAAATTCATTGTCAGCTGATGAAAATAAACAACTGTTAAGTGTGTTGGAAAGGCCGAATGAAAGTACGAGCTTGCTTGTACATCAACAATCTTTATTTTTTTCTGCCAAAACGGGACATACCAATATTTGATGGTGATCCACTCCAATTCAAGACATTCATGACAGCGTTTGAACACAGCATTGAAACAAAGGCGCACAGTGCCAAAGATTGTTTATACTTCTTGGAGCAGTACACTAGAGGTCAGCCTCATGACCTAGTAAGAAGTTGTGTTCAAAGGCCTAGTGAATCTGGATATGCTAAAGCTAAATCTTTACTTCAAGAACATTTTGGTTGTTCATTGAAGATGATTGCTGCATACATGAATAAAGTCTTGTCATGGCCTGCTTTGCAAGCAGAGGAAGTAAAGGCTTTACAAGCATTCAGCTTTTTGCTCAGGGAATGCTGTAATGTGATGGAAAACAATGGCTGTATGCATGAGATTGATGTTTCTGCCAATATGCAAACAATCATCAAAAAACTGCCCTTTAAACTGCGGGACAGATGGAGAAATGATGTGTGTGATTTACAGGAGAAGTTCAAAAGAAGAGTAACTTTCAGTGACATTGTTTGGTTTGTAGAAAGGCAAGTGAAGATCGCCAGTGATCCACTTTTTGGTGATATTCAAGACTCTATCTAGACCAAAGAAGGTTGTTGGAATTTATTAATCACAGCAGTGATTAAAGATAAAAGGAAGTAGTTTTGCTACTATTGTTGGAGATATGCAGAAGAAAGCTGACCTTGAAGTAAAGAAAGGACAGGAGACAGCTGTTATAAAGAGTTGTTTATTTTGTGGAGCTGGACATTCCTTGGACACATGCCCTCTACTGGAAAGGAATACACATGGGTAGAAATTGACATTTCTGAAAGAAAATGGGGTGTGTTTTGGCTGTTTATGCACTGCGCACATCAGCAAAGACTGTAAAAGGCGACAATACTGTCAATAGTGTTTAACTTTAGACATCCCACCATGCTTCATGTCTTCTCCAAAGAAAAGGAAATGGAGACAACAGGTGGAAGTGCCTCCATTTCTGCTCAATCCAGTGATCTAACTGGGGCTGGTGAGCATGGCTGTACTCTCTCTATTTTAGCAGTCAGAGTGAAGTCTACAAAGAACCAGAAGACAATAATAAGATATGCTTTTTTAGATCCTGGAAGCTCTGCATCATTCTGTACTGAAGAACTGATGAACAGATTATATGTCACTGGGAGACATACAAGCATCCTTTTACGGATGATGGGTCAAGAAAAGGTGGTTGGAAGCAACATCGTGTCAGATTTGGAGATTGCTGGGCTGAATGAAGACATCTTTTGTGAATTACCTGACTTATTCACACAGAGAAGCATGCCTGTTCATTACAGCAACATCCCCCACCAAGAAGACCTCGAAAGATGGCCACATCTGAAAAATTGGAAGATGACTGAAATCAATTCAGGAGTTGATTTGCTCATTGGGACCAATGTGCCTAAAGCGCTGGAGCCATGGGATGCTATCCGAAGTCAAAATGGAGGCCCCTACGCAGTTAAGACGATTCTTGGATGGACAGTGAATGGACCTCTTAGAGGAAACTGTGATGTCGACACAAGAGCGCTACAATCCACTGTTACTGTTAACAGGATTTCTGTATCAAAACTTCAGAACTTGTGGCTACAACAACTGAAGGTCGATTTTCCTGAATGTTCTCAAGATGAATAACCTGGATGGTCCAGAGAAGATAATCAGTTCATGCAGCTGGTTACAGAATCAATTAAGTTGAAAGATGGACATTACACCATTGCTTTACCTCTGAGACACAAAGATCTGAAAATGTCCAGCAATAGGAAAGTGGCTGAACAGCGTGTTTTGAATCTCAGAAGGAAGTTTACCAAAATCATCAATTTCTTTCTGACTATACTAACTTCATGAATGATATAATTTCCAAGGGCAATGCTGAGAGAGTCTCAGTTGAAAATCTTGAACGGTGTAATGGGTAGAGTTGTGAACATTGTTCCGGATAAAGGAGGACTTGTGCGATCAGTTCGCATCAAGACAAAGACGAACTACCTGGAAAGACCTATTACCAAGTTGTGCCTGCTTCAGGAGGCAGAGACGCCATGAACATTTAACGACTTTTCCTTTCCGTTCTGATCACCAGTGACTTCCTTTTCTCTAGTTGATTACTTAGTCAAAAAGAAAGATTAAAATAAGTTTGATACTGAGCAAATTTATGATTATTTGTTTCCTAGGTTTGTCTCTTACAATATTAAGATTTCAGATAATTATCTTTGTAATAATTAGTGGCCGGAATGTAAGAGCCATATGATTGAAATAAGTAATTATTGATGTGGCAGGAGCACATGGCTTTGACACTTGGGTCGTTGGTGTGTCAAGGTGGGCATGACTGTCACTAAGGTATGAATGGGAGCCATACTGGTTTTTGTATGTATGAGGAAGTGGGTGCGCTGGTGGTGGTCGTAATTTCTGTTGACCGTGACATGACTTCGTTTTATTGTTGGCACCATTGTATGGTTTAGCCTGGTCAGTATGTGTCAGTACTGTAAAGAGAAGTATGGCAGTTAAAGTGGAATAAATTGATGGTTGCAACATACAAGAAGTGGCCTGGAGAGTATTTGAAGCACGCGTCTGACAGTCGAAATTCACCGAGTTAACCCAGTGCGGTCCAATACAACATCATTAGTTTGCCACACAATTACAGGGGTTGGACAATGAAACTGAAACACCTGGTTTTAGACCACAATAATTTATTAGTATGGTGTAGGGCCTCCTTTTGCAGCCAATACAGCGTCAATTTGTCTTGGGAATGACATATACAAGTCC